>JAQPPZ010014109.1:0-74602 GCA_028583015.1 Wollemia nobilis
GTATCAATACATTGCATGGTTCCAACCTTAAGAATTAGACTAATTAACCTAGCCAAATTAACAAACACATTGTCAAAGCAAATGCGTAAAAACCCTATACTATATATAACGTTTGGTTTGCTAGTCAAACTAAAACTCTCTCTATACTATATATATAACTTTTGGTTTGCTACTCAAACTAAAACTCTATCTATATATAATTTTTGGTTTGATTGAATTGTGGAACATTTATACAACTCTAAACATATATTAATCCATATAAACATAAATATATACCTAACTACGCTAAAGAAATATTCCCATCCATGGTGTGATGTGATGAACTAAATAGAACAAACAATATGTAGGGTAAAAGCACCCACAAATCTAACCAAAAGAGTTAGGCTCTTCTTGTCATTGTTCAAGAGAATAAATTACTTCCAATAAAAATAATCTAAAATGAACTATTTAAAGAAAAAAATTGCTCAATAGAATAAATTCCTTCCAATAAAAATTATCCAAAATGAACTGTTCAAATAAAACATTAAAAATAAACAAATTCTTCACATGAAATACAATTAAAAAAAAACATTCTCAAAAGAAACAAATAAAAAATTATTCACTTGAACAAATAAACATCTTCATGTAACCCCTCTTCAACCATTTTCATGCAACCCCTCTTCAACCATCTTCATCCAACCCCTCTTAATTTATGTTGAATGAAATTTAAATAAAATTTTATCAAATCATCTACCAACATGGACACACTAGATTTCAAAGTCAACAAGATGGATATTAACTCATCTATCCTAACTTTTATTGTATCACAACAACAAATACAATTCAAGTAAAAAAATTGATCCAATAAAATACAATTCAAGAAAAACATTGTAGAAACAAAGAACAAATTATTCACTCAAAATAATGCACAAATATCCATATTTATGTAACCCCTCCTCAACTATCTTCATGCAACCCCTCTTCATTTATGTTGAATAAAATTTAAATAAGCTTATTAATTCATCTATCCCAACTTTTATTGTATCACAATAAATACAATTCAGGCAAAACATTCTAAAAAAAAAGAATGCACAAATATACATCTTTATGTAACCCCTCTTCAACCACCTTCAAAAGAAACAAATAACAAATTAATGTTCTCAAAAGAAATAATAAACAAATTATTCACTCAAAAGAATGCACAAATGTCATCTTTATATAACCCCTCTTCAACCATCATTAAAAGAAATGAATACCAAATTATTCAAATTATTCACTCACAAATATCCACCTTTATGTAACCCCTCTTTAACCATATTCATGCAACAATAAAATTTAAACAAACCTAACCTCTTTAACCATATTCATAACCATATTCATGCAACCCCTCTTCATTTATGTTGAATAAAATTTAAACAAACTTGAAGGGTTAGGTGGACTACGTGGATTGGTAATTGATTGTTTGAAAAAACACTTACCAAGAAGAGACCTAGGTTCAAACCTTGGGAGCATGTCTATTTGTTTGCAAAGGTAGTATTCTCCTCTAAGTTTGGACGAGACCGATGACGACAATACAAATCTCGATCAACCGATGGTCCCCTCATGTCGGCTCAACAATAACGAGGTGGTAAAGACTTGTTGGGAGCAGCCCCTACGGTTTGAACCCTACACTTGGTGGGTGGTTACTAAAAATAGTGTGGATATAACCAACTCCCCTATGCATCCAAAAAAAGGATCTTATCCTACAAAAGGATCTTATCCTACATCAAGTTGGACTAAATATTAACTAAATATTAACTCATGGACCAACTAGATTTCAAAGTCAACACATGGACTACCTAGATTTCAAAGTCAACACATGGATATTAACTTATCCATAATTGTATCAAAACTTTATATCAATCAATACAATATCCATAATTGTATCACAACTTTATATCAATCAATAAATTCACCATTGTGCTCATATAATTTCTCATAGATATATTATTTTATGTATTATTTTTAATTGGTTATATCGGATTAAAGATCCTATTATTGTCCATCAACAAGTCTTTACCACACTAACGAGATGGTAAAGACTTGTTGGGAGCAGCCCCTACGGTTTGAACCCTACACTTGGTGGTTACTAAAAATAGTGTGGATATAACCAACTCCCCTATGTATCCAAAAAAATAATCTTATCATAAATCAAGTTGGACTAAATATTAACTCATGGACCAACTAGATTTCAAAGTCAACACATGGACCAACTAGATTTCAAAGTCAACACATGGACTAACTAGATTCAAAGTCAACACATGGACCAACTAGATTTAACTTATCTATAATTGTATCACAACTTTATCAATCAATAAATTTGCTCATATAATTTCTCATAGATATAAAATTGATATTTTATTTTATATATTATTTTTAACTGGTTATATCGGATTAAAGACACATATTACATAATGACCTACAAAAATGATTGATAGAGGACCAAGATCTCCTATGAGATACAAATATTATTCATACATAGCATAGTCCGAGCGAACCCACTTGAGATCTTGACCAACCATCATATTGGCGAATAAACGTATTCCTAAGCTTAATGTGCGGAAACGATAAGGGATTAGCTCAAGGAATACCAAGAAGGGTGCTAACGGCAGTGGTACTCCCGTGGGTAATAAGAAGCTAAAAAAATGAAGTCCATTTTTCTGAGATCCCACTATAGTAATTCCAATAAAAATTGAAAATGAGAGACCCAAAGTAATTATAAAATGACTTTGTCACTGTGAAGCTATATGGTATCATACCTTGGAGATTATGAAATGGCGGAGTAAAAGTGACCGAGATGCAAGGGAAATATTTTTGCTTCACATTTACTGAACGACCGCCTATACGACCGCCTATTTGTTCGTTTACCAGGTTCAGCATGAAATCATAGATAAGCTCTACCAAGGATTGCCAAGCATTTGGTACTAAGTTTCCTCCGTTCTTAGTGAGGAAATGAACCAAGAGCAAGACCAAACCGATAGTTAGCAGCATGAACAAAGAGGAATTTGTGAATGATAAATACAAGTTTCCTATCTTCATAGGAATCAATGGGATAATGGCGAATTACTCCAGCGGGCTGTTTGGCATAATAAAGACTTTTACTTTTTCTTTCTCTTCTCCTGTACTTTTTAAGGTTGCCCCGTCATTGTTTCTACATGAGAGATATATCGAAGGACTTGTAAAATATTTTAAAAGCTCCCCCTAAAATTCAAAGCGAGGCTAGGATTTTGGTTCGACGGTGCTCCTATTCATCTGAAAGAGGTAAGCCAAGGAGTTATGAAAAAGGAACTGTTTTTAAAGGAAACCCATAAATCCACCGTAGAGTAGAGCTTTAGGGAATGTTGAGGGGGCCGAATAATGAAAACTTTGGAACTCTAAATAAGAGGTCTTAGATTTGAATCCTAAGATGGTAAGGTTGTATACCATGCTTTGATAAGCAAAATATGGTTATTGGTTATCTATTTTAAGTAAGACAATATCCTCCCTGAAAGTTTGAATCCTAAGAGAGTAAGGTTGTATACCATGCTTTGATAAGAAATATATATATGAGGTAAGACAATATCCTCCATGAAGATCATCCCAAAATTTGAATCCTAAGAGGAAAAGGTTATATGATTATCTTAGGTAAGACAATATCCTCCATGAAGATCTACTTTACCTTTAAAATAAGGTGGATAAACTTAGACAATTATCCATGTAGAATTGTACACCATGATTTGATAACCATATAAACATATATTAAATAAATCAATATCCTCCATAAAGATCATCCCATATGACTATGGTCTCAACCTTTATAACTAAATAAAGGTAGTGTTTTAATGGTAATAATATTAAATAATAACTTAAGTAAACTTAAAGTAGGTAATTATCTGTGTAAGGTTATACTCCATGCTTTGATAACCCCTTAAATACATATTAAATAAATCAATAGAAATAAATCAACCCCTTAAATACATATTAAATACATATTAAATAAATCAATAGAAATAAATCAATATCTTCTATGAAGATCTGCCTAACCTTTATAATAACTAAATAAAGGTAGTGTTTTAATACTATATCAATATATTATTAAATACATTTGAATAATGATATAAAATCAAAATAAATATAAATAACGATATAAAACAATTTTTTATTTATTGATAAAAAGTCTGGATTAAAGAGTACAGCTGAGCTTCCAACCAAGACTCAAATAAACAACCAAATAGGCTAAAACCGCTAGACTAGAATAACACCCAAAAAATACAAGAAGAAAAAACCACATTAAGTTTGTACATCCTTATGGATCAACTCCCACAAGTGTTGAGAGTCCCCATACGGGAGACTCTCCCAATTATCGATACTCCAAGGATCGAGCAGCTCAAAATCCCTTTTGGCTAGGTAATCAACAACCACATTCCATTCCCTTGGAATGTGCACAAAGGATATAAATTTGATCTCTTCACCCATTCTAAAAATCTGAATGCCTATAGAGGCCAACTACCAATTAACTTCCTCCACCCTTTTACTGTTTAAAATATTAACCACAATTTGAGAGTTAGACTCGCAGATAATCCTATGCCAGCCAAGAGAAAACCCGCTCCGCAAGGCCTCAATAATTGCAAGAGCTTCCATAAAATTGTTGGAGTGAACACCTTTATAAATGGAAAAGAAAAAAATGACACCACCAGAAGAATCTCTCCCAACATCGCCAATTCCAGCATATCCAGGATTATCCCTGGACGATCCATCAATATTAATTTTTAAAACTCCTCTAGGAGTGGCCTCAACCTACCAACTCTCCTAACCTTCTTGTTGAGCTGAGGAACCCTACTAGGGCCAGAAGAGTTCACACCATCCCCAAAGAGACTAAGGGCTTGTTGTACCTTTCTCCTCCCTAGAATCCAAAAGAGGGTCCACATCACATTTGCTATGGATGGTTTCCTGAACCATATACAAGATCCTTTGCCAGATCTATTGAACAGCCAAATAACTGCCCTGAAATATGCGTCGGTTCCGTTTGAGCCAAATTTGCCAGATGATGCAAGAAGGACCCAAATTCCAAGCCACCCGAAGGAAGGGGGCCTTGGTCGGAGGTCTGCCCAGACTACTCCAAAACTCCACTAGGGAGAACACATGAAAACATGGATGGTTCTAAGCACTCCACCAACGGTGCCAAATGTCTTTGGCAAAGGAGCATTGGAAAAATAAATGAGAAGAGTCATCCTCATTGTTACTGAAAAGGACACAAAAAGAGGGACCCTGAAATCCCCTCTTCTTCACATTATCCCAAGTGAGGCATTTATTATTAGCTACCAACCAGAGAAAGAAGTTACATTTTGGCCAGGCAAATTTGTTCCACACCTTTTTCCTCCAAGTGACAGGAAGACTCGCATACTTTTGCTTATCAAGAACCTGATAACCATAGGCTACCAAGTAGGTTCCCTTAGGATCAGGGTTCCAAGCCAAAATATTTTTACCCCTCGATGAAGAACAAGGCCTTCCCATAAGAATAAGAGCAAGCACCTCTCTATCCTTGGCCAGTCCCCCCTGGGGCCATTCTTGCGGATCTTTCCACCTGTACATCTCCATATTTTCAAAAGACTGGATTTTTTTAAAGTCCTCCACACGAGACCAACCTGATTCCAAGAAAAAAATTCTTAGGGAATGTAACCTAGGATATTGATTCAAGATAGGAGGATGACCATCCCAAGAATCCTCCCAAAAAAGAGCATTTGATCCCTGATTGCAAATCCAGAACAAACCCTACTTGATTAAATTAGCTCCTATTTTCAGAGTGTCCCAGATAACTAAACCTTTCCCAACCAAGCTGACTCTAGGGATCTCAGCCTCAGCCTCAGAAATACCTCTCAAGTATTTACAAGATAATATTTTAGCCCAAATCTGATCTTGAGAGGTACACATTCTCTAATAAAGTTTTGCAGCCAAAGCCTGCCCAAAAAGAGTTTTTTGTCGCAACCCAAGGCCTCCCTCTTGCACCGACCTACATATAGAATCCCACCTAACCAAACTCCATTTAGATTGATCAAGTTTTCCAGACCATAAAAACTATCTTGACAAAACATCCATGTCCTTGATGAAGTGAGAGGAAGCTATTTGTACAAAACATCTATAAATGGGTAAATCTTGAACAACATATTTTAAAAGCAACACTCTACCTGCAGTGGATAGCCATCTAAAAGTCCAGTGATTCACCTTCCTTCTAAACTTATCAAGCATAGACTGCCAAGAAGATCTAGGTAGAGAATGAGATGAAATTGGAATACCAAGATAAATGAAGGGGGAGGTCCCAACCTAGAATCTTAGAATGCGAGCAATCCTGGCTTGAATAAGAGGAGGGGTATTGAAGAAGAAAATAGAAGACTTGTCCTCATTAATCCAGAAGCACCAATATATATGTCAAGATACTGTCTAATATTGCTAGCTTCCCTGATAGTGGCAACTCCCAACAAAGTAGTATCATCAACAAATTGAAGGTAGGAAAGAGGTGGCAAACTACTATCCCACTTCCACCCCTAAATGAGACCCTGCATGACTTGAGACTTGAGCAATATTCCCAACCCTTCCGCCATAATGATAAACAAATAAGGAAATAAAGGATCTCCTTACCTCAATCCCCTTGAGGCCTCAAACAACTCTGATGGCTCATTATTAACAAGAATAATGAGAATGTGGAAGAAGAAACACAACTCATCACCCATCAAATCCATTCCTCCTCAAATCCAAAAGCAGAAAGAAGAAAGGACCATCTGACCCGATCATAGGATTTGGCCATGTCCAACTTAATGAACATAGTTTTCTCCTTAGAAGTTTCCATCAAGTGAATAGCTTCTGTAGCAATAACAACCCCATCCAAGATTTTTTGGCCAGCAACAAACCCTCCTTGCTCCTCAAAGATGATTTTGCTCAACCATATCTTCAACCTCTCAGCAATAATTTTTGTGATGATCTTATACACAACATTGTAAATAGCAATAGGCCTAAACATATCCAAGGAATTTGATCCCTCTTTTTTGGGTATAAGAACCACAAAGGTAGCATTTAGGGCCCTTAGCATCCTTAGCATCTGTTTGTTCTTTTGGGACTCGTGGACCACCTCTAAAAGATCAAATTTGATTAAATCCCAAAAATCTTGATAAAACTCAATCGAGAATCCATTTGGGCCTGGGGCTTTTCCTTTTTCATCTTGAATACAACATTTTCCAACTCCTCAAGGGAAATTATTCATCTCTCTAGAAACAATCGCTGGAATACGGTTTAGAATAATCTTTTCATTCTCATCATCTGATAGGGAGTCCTCCTTGAAGAGAGAGGAAAAATACCTCCTATTCCCTTCCTGAAGCCAATCTACTCGAGCTTTTTGTTTCCAAAAAAATTCTTCTCTTAGTTCCCATTCAGCAAGGTCTTTCGCAACCTCAAATTCCTCAACAAGAAGCTCCTTTGTGAATCCTTGATCTCTAATATTCCTTGAAGCTTCTTCCATCCTCCTAAGAGGAGCCAGCTTATCCAAGGAAAGGTTCCCAAAATTTAGTCTATTCCATCTCTTCAATTTATGTTTTACAAATTGTAGTCACTTCATAAAGGAATACATAGCGGTGCCATGAGGAGGTTTGCCAGTGGTCCACTAGCCTCGCATGAAATCATGAAGCTTAGGATCACGAAGCCACATAAATTGAAACTTAAATGAGGGATTCTTTTTTAGCCCTAACTCCAAAGGAGAGTTTGATAGGCCAATGATCAGATCCCTACCCTCCAGAATCACAGAACTAGCACTTATGTTATTACCCATCCAATAATTGGATATCAAAAACCTATTTAGTCTCTCTGAGATGGAAGCTTCCCCACACCTTCTATTGTGCCAAGTAAATATCCCATTATCTGGCTTGATGTCAACCAAGTTTAGGGCCTGGATATGAGAACTGAAGACAGAAGAAAAAGGCTCGAGATGGTCCACCCCACCACGTTCCTCCTCCAGAGGAGTGATAGAGTTGAAGTCTCCAGCCAAAATACAGGGGTACAGGGGAACCAAACTTCTCACAAAGCAAATGTGCTCCCACAAATTCACTTTACCATTGTAATAAAAAAGAGCATACACATTTGTAAGTAGGATGGTTTCACCAAATTCATTATCATGCCCGACCATCGAAATAGACCATCTGCTGGAAATCCAAGTAAGAGGGGATATCTTAACCGAATCCCATAAACAAGCGATGCCACCAACATATCCACATGCACCAATACACTGGAATTTCCCCCTTCTCCACAACTTGGGAGCAATATTGAACATACTATCAATAGCCAATTTAGTATCCTGAATGAACACCACATCCAGAGAATGCACACGAACTAAATCACAAACAACTTTTTGTCTGGGGAATTTGTTCAACCCCCTTACATTCCATGAGAGGATAATCATTTTTGGAGTTATAAAAATGGGAGTCCAATGTTCTCACCAAGCCTGACTCCACCAAAGTCTCCCCCATTAACTTAATTTTATCCTGGTCCTTCTTCCGACCCACCTTCATATTCTTATCCGAAAAACTTTATTTAATTATTTTTTGTTGCAATCCCAACACCGTAGGAGTTTTGCAATCCAAATATGACTACATCAGTGCCTATGTAGGAGAGGGCATAACTAAATTTGTACCACTTTCCAAAATAGTTTCCCTTATAGGGCTAGACCCAACCATGTCCCCTATACTGAGATCCAAAGCCCTTTGTTCTTCATTTAAACCCCCTAGATCTGATTCCTTAAGTTCCCCCTCAAGAAGAGACATCTGATTCGGTTTTGTTATATTTGCATCAGGTAACAACATTTCATGTATCTCCATGCACTGATCAAGATCATCTAATATTTCAAAATGGTTGAGTAGAGCATCTGGCTAGCTATCCTTAAGGTCTTTGTTTGCCCTTTGTCTCATCTAATATTTCAAAACGGTTGAGTAGAGCATCTGGCTAGCTATCCTTAAGGTCTTTGTTTGCCCTTTGTCCTCTGTTTCGGGCTTTTACCGAAACAAAACATTCCATATCTCGTTCTCCTTCCTTTATTGGGGCTTTTACTTTATCCAAAATTTGTCTAGATCGAAGGGCCCAGGATTTTAAGCCATAGGTGGGAAAAACTTAGAGCATTTTCTTTGTAGGTGGCCATATTCACGACAAATCCAACAACGAAATGGAAGAGCTTCATAGTCAAGTTTTTGAACCCATGTAGTTGATCCAAATTGTATTTCAATAGAATTTGGAATAGGATTATTTAAGTCAATTTCAACACAAATACGAGCAACAGAGATTACCTTTTTATCCATTGTTTGTTGTGACAGTCCAACCAGCTTCCCAAACAGAAGGGCAATCTTATGCAAGATATCAGTTCTCCAAAATTCCAATGGGAGCCAAGGAATCTACACCCATACTGGAACCCGCGACGGCCACTCCTCTGATGGGTTGAAAACCACATGCCAGGGTTTAAGAAAGAGTCCCACTTGGTTATAGAAATAAGAACCCCCTTCAAATGATTTGTTACGATTTGCAATACAAGAGAAAACCACCATAAAATAGTTGTTCGCACTCAACATCACCTCCACATCGCCTTCAGGATTTCAAGTCTTCCTGACCCAAGTCAGGATCAAAGGGGATAGAAATTTGGATGCCCAAAAATTTTCCAATAAGGACATGTTTGGTTAAATACTCCACATCTTCCGCCATGGAGTCTGGTTGAACCACTAGAACTGGCCTGGTTTCACATTGTTCCAAACATCCATTGTTCTTTAACAAGTGTTTCCTGACATGCACTGGAAAATCTTGTCCCTTCCAATCATTTTTAGATGAAAAAACATCACAAACATACACTCTCTGTGTCGGACCCGATGCCATCACGACATTCCTGCAATTTTTCAAACCTCCTTCGAAAGCTGCTGCCATCCCCGTAGAGCATTTTTTCTTCATCTTTTCTTCATCAAACCCTAGCAGAGTAGTGATACAATCCATATATTGTTTTCAATATATATATAAAAAAAAACAACCTTTAGTCCATATATTGTTTTCAATATATATATATAAAAAAAACCACCTTTATAACTAAATATTAATAGTGTTTTAATACTAAATACACAAACTCTTTAAGAGTTTGATCATCCTATAAGGCTAAGGCTTATGGCTTCCATAGGCCTTGGAAACTTAAGTTTAGGCTTATGACTTCTTAAGATGAGGCTTATGGCTTCTGGAAACTTTGAAACTTAAGTTTAGGCTTATGGCTTCTTAAGACGAGGCTTATGGTTTCTGGCCTTGGAAACTTAAAAACTACTTTAAGTTAGGTAAGGCTTGTGGCTTCTTAAGATGAGGCTTATGGCTTATGGCCTTGGATAACTTAAGTAAAGTTATCCGTGTAAGGTTATACTCCATGCTTTGATAACCCCATAAATACATATTAAATAAATCAATATCTTCTATGAAGATCATTTAAAAACTATGTCACTAAATAAATATAAATAATAATATAAAAACAACCTTTATATTAGTGTTTTTATATAAAATAATATAAAAAAGACCTTTATAAGTAATTATTGTAGTGTTTTAATATAAAATAAAAACATACTTGTGAACTTATCCATATATTTGATGAAATAAACATAGAAATAAACATAGCCTTCTCTTTTAGATGATTAGTATACAAACCCCAAAACCCCTTTTTTATTTACATGTCAACACTCAGTTCTCACTTAGCTTCGCTCAAGAGCCTGTATTTTTACTAAATGATCTGCTTGGGAATACAAATTTTACATGATTAGTATACAAAACCCCAAAACCCCTTTTTTATTTACATTTCAACACTCAGTTCTCACTTAGCTTCGCTCAAGCTTGTAGAAGAGAGCCTGTATTTTTACTAAATGATCTGCTTGGGAATACAAATCGATTAATGAACGAATAGAGCCTATATTTTTACTAAATTGATCTGCTTGGTAATACAAATCGATTAATAAATATTTCAAGACATATATTCTATAAAGACTTTAGTACTTAGGAAAACATATATAAGCAATGTAAAGGTCGAGCAATCCAAAAAAAAACAAAGATGCTAAATCTAGGAGCCCGGGATCATACCAAACTTATACGCGAAAGAAACAAATGATGTTGAATCTAGGAGAAAATGAGCTCTACACCAAAGAAACAAAGATGTTGAATCTAGGAACAAATGATGAAAGTACATATGATGCAGTACAATGTATGTCAACAATGTAAATATGATAATATGATGTAGTACAATGTATGCCTTTACAACAATTATAGACCAATCACTAGAAATTTTTGAATGTCAATATATCTTAAGTTTGTATAACAATGTAAATATGATAATATGATGTAGTACAATGTATGCCTTTACAACAATTATAGACCAATCACTAGAAATTTTTGAATGTCAATATATCTTAAGTTTGTATATCATTGCCATATACAAGATATCTTCTTCAGTTCTGAAATAAAATGTTATAATGTTATAATAGTGTAAAATTCAAACCCCGATACTTTTCTATCTCTTTGTTATTTTAGCTTCAAGTGATACGTCAAAATGAGGGACCTTCGAACCTGTGAAAGCATTTACCTTCTTATGACCTTAAAATGACAAAAAAAAATACATAAAATCATTCCTTGTGAAAATTATACATAAAATCATTCCTTGTGAAAATTGTCATAGCGATAATTTTGTAGGCATATGGTCTTTTAATAAAATCATTCCTTGTGAAAATTGTCATAGCGATAATTTTGTAGGCATATGGTCTTTTAATAAAATCATTCCTTGTGAAAATTGTCATAGCGATAAAATACATAAAATCATTCCTTGTGAAAATTATACTTAAAATCATTCCTTGTGAAAATTGTCATAGCGATAATTTTGTAGGCGTATGGTCTTTTAATAAAATCATTCCTTGTGAAAATTGTCATAGCGATAATTTTGTAGGCATATGGTCTTTTAATAAAATCATTCCTTGTGAAAATTGTCATAGCGATAAAATCATTCCTTGTGAAAATTGTCTAGCGATAATTTTGTAGGCATATGGTCTTTTAAAAATTGTCATAGCGATAATTTTGTAGGCATATGGTCTTTTAATAAAATCATTCCTTGTGAAAATTGTCATAGCGATAATTTTGTAGGCATATGGTCTTTTAATAGGTAAATATTTGATATTGTTTCCTCAAGAAACTTAAAGTTTTCATCTCAATAATTGTATTTATCAATTGTATTTTTTATTGATAATTTTATAAGTGATTTATAAAATGGTATTGGCTCAATTTTCTCCTCAATTTTATAATTGAATAATTGAATTTTAAATTTATGAGCTCAATTTCCTCAATAATTTTATAAGTGATTTATAAAATGGTTTATTGAAATTTTCTCTCCATAATTGTATATATATTTTTATTGATAATTTTATAATTGATTTATGAAATGGTATTGTCTCAGATCAATTTTCTACTCAATAATTTTATAATTGATTTATAAAATGGTATATTAAAGTTTTCTCCTTTGGCTATACCAGCTAAATGGTATATTAAAGTTTCATGAGCTCAATTGTCTCTCAATAATTTTATAATTGATTTATAAAATGGTATATTAAAGTTTTCTTCTCAATAATTTTATAATTTTATGAAATGGTATTGGCTCAATCGATTAGATTCTTGCATGAACCTATCTTTCTATGAACTGTTCGAACATAAAAATACTTCATATTATTCAATGACAAAGATCTTGCTTAAATAGAAAGTGCATACAATATGATCCATTGAATCATAACTAACTGAGTTAATCTCAACTACACAGTATCCTAGTAACAACTTAGGATATGATATATTATTCTAACACCCCTTAAGTGGGACTAGAATATACTGTTACCCCCTTAAGTGGTACTAGGATGTAGTGAAAAACAACAAAACCAAATAAGTGGCATATCCACAAATATGACTCCCGACAACAAGGCTTGATAAGATACACATTTATAAAATATATCCATAATAAGTTCTACTAGAGAGATGATGAAAAAACTACAAGGGAGAAAACCACCTTCCATAATAGAAAGAAGAAGAAGGATAGAAATAAGAACGAAGGAATATGTGGAAGGAGAATTGAGAGGAAGATGTCCTCTTCAACCCCTCTAGGACAACTTTCATCAATAAGCCTGCAAAGGATCCATGTGATGTCTCAAAAAAGTAGAGATGCCTCATCACCAAACTAAAAGAAATCTAAATCCCAGACTGGTGCCAGTGATAATGTTCAAGGCTGTGAACCATGAACCATGAAGAAAAATGTCACTAAAGAAAAAACCCTTGAAACCAAAGTGTTTGAAGAAAGGAGAGTGAGAAATAGGATGGAGAAATAACCATAAGAATCGCAAGGGTAGTCCAAAATGACTCGACAAGCATAAGTATGTAGTTTCCACCTATATGAACACATTGGGCTAATAACAAGGTCCAAAACTTGTGGACAAACAACAAAACAAGGGAAATAAAAAATTAAAGGGCACCAATGTAGGGAAATAAAAAATTAAAGGGCACCAATGTAGTTGTCGAATGTGTCCTTATGGTGACCTCCTCATCCTACCAGAATGCATGGGTAACTAGCCGCTACAACCGCTAGGTGATATAGAGGAGATGACTAGATACTAGGATCACATATGAAAGCCTTGGGAGTGTCAGGTTCAACCGAGAGTGCACTCCATGATACAATATATTTGAGGCCAAAAAACATAGATTAAACTATCTCAAAATGGAAATTGGACACCACCAGTGTGTCCGTCTCGAAAAAACCTTTTCGAAGACTATAAAACTCCAAAAGGTTTCTCTTGGAATAAAGCATGGTTTTTAAAATTTCTCTTGTAGGAGAAAATACATGGCCCACCATTTTTTAAAATACAATAAAAATTTCAAAAAAGCTAAAAAAATATTTCTCTCACAAGGGTTTCTCTTGGAATAAAGCATGGTTTTTAAAATTTCTCTTGTAGGAGAAAATACATGGCCCACCATTTTTTAAAATATAATAAAAATTTCAAAAAAGCTAAAAAAATATCTAATTTAGGCCCATTGTATCGACCACTTATTAAAGTTATACCTAAAAAAACTTTATTAAAACCCATACAATTAAAAGAAAGTGGGTTCCTCCACTTTATTAAGGAGATTTATAAATAAAATGCTTAATGTAAGTTCAATAGAGCACGCTTCCTCTTATTGAACCACTAATTTTTACCAAGCTCTTGCCTTCTGCGTTGTCCTTTTCTTTTCTTGTAATCCAAAGTTGTATTGGCCCCTCATATATTTTAGTTATCATCCACGCCCTCCTTAAAAAATAAAAAATATTATTATTATAAATTTTCATGTTCATCTAGGCCCATTGTATCGACCACTTAATAAAGTTATACCTAAAAAAACTTTATTAAAACCCATACAATTAAAAGAAAATGGGTTCCTCCACTTTATTAAGGAGATTTATAAATAAAATGCTTAAAGTAAGTTCAATAGAGCACGTTTCCTCTTATTGAAAGACTAATTGTTATTGAACCACTAATTGTTACCAAGCTCCTGCCTTCTACGTTGTCCTTTTCTTGTAATCCAAAGTTGTATCAGCCCCTCACATATTTTAGTTATCATCTACGCCCTCCTTAAAAAATAAAAAATATTATTATTATAAATTTTCATGTTCATCTAAGATCAATAGTGCTTGCCTTCTACGTTGTCCTTTTCTTGTAATCCAAAGTTGTATCAGCCCCTCACATATTTTAGTTATCATCTACGCCCTCCTTAAAAAATAAAAAATATTATTATTATAAATTTTCATGTTCATCTAAGATCAATAGTGCTTGAGCTCTATTTGTTATTTGAGTGCATGGTTTTTCCTGCTCTAATATAGATCACGTTTCCCTAGATCTAGATATAAATTTTCTTCAATATCTATGTGGTCACAAGTGCACCAACATAGCATTCCAGAGACCCAATAATTAGGTCTTCCTCTACAATCACATCATGGAGCATCAAATCCTACCGTGAGCTCTTCTTGATGTTGACTCATCATGAAGTGGCCACTGCGGATACCACCACCGACTCCACCGCCACAACCACTCTTCTGCATATTCTCCACCCACGTCCATGATCTCCATGGAGAAAAACAAGCATCCATATCCTTGCTCGTTTACCGCATGCAAACCAAAATCTTCCCAACTCCATGCCCTCCTTGTCCTTAGGATTATTTTTCAGTCCTCTATGTGCTCAAAAATACGCCCAACAACATTGTTGCACCATAATGGCATTTAAAAAAAATATCTACGATACCACCGTCAAGCCAGACTTCCACATGCCCAATTTTTAAATGTATACACAGTCGGATTTTAAAAATTAAAACATAAACAGGGAAAGGTTGAACTTGTCGTTGGAGGAACCTTGGCAGTGATAACCAGAATCGTAGCAATTTTTTTGGAAAGCGTAGCATCCCAAAGAATAGACTACAAAGAGGAAAAACAAGATAACGATATTGGTGGTTCATCTGCCCGAGCACATGGCATGATCCATCAACAGAGCTCCATCATGAAGCGATCGCGGCGATGGAGGATGATGCTAAATTGTAGGCCAAGCCTCAAAAATGAGGCAAGAGCTTGTCACCACTAGCAAAACTTAAAAAAATAGATCTCATGAGCCACTAAAAAAATAGATTATGTGGATTTTACATTGCACCAAAACATACAAAAAAAAATGTGTAACAGATGCATCCACTATCGATATCGTCGAAGAAATCGCCAACACAAGCATGCAAAAATCTGATATTCGATGCTTGGAAAAACAAATCCCACCAATCATACCTTTAATGACCAAGAACTGCCACAACCGTGAGTCTGGGCTTCTAGAACTACGGATCCGACCTAATGACTAGTGATAAAAAAATGTTGAAAAAAAAAGACCCACCATTTCCTCATCACGATGCAGTGAAGTTGTTGAGCTCTTTCGCAAAGAACTGTGATGGCGGCAATGGTGAACATGGATCCCAGTCAATTAACTTGATAACATGGATCCCAATCCATTAAAAAAATCAACCAGTCCCAAGCATTAGAACACTACAGCATAAAAACCCAAATCTCCCATCATATGCTCATCATCCTAATTTCCATTGATTTCCATTGTTCTTTTCTTTTTCTACTGCACATTGTTCCATCAATATATCATCTACAAATTTGGTGATGATGACAGTGGACAGATCCTGAAATATGATGTAGCGGCTCTTTTCGCCTTGAAGTCTAGCTACTTGCGCTATCTCTTATATATGAGAAAAATCGCTTTGCTAAAAATGGCTGCCAATCCCACACCACCGCCCAACGCAATGGATTCTTTTCAGAAGTGAATATAGTGTCGTCAATAGAATTGAGAAAAAAAACAAATGTAGTCATTCTATTTGCTCTGGCCCTTTATCTTGTTGGTCCTTTTCTGAGAAGCAACTGCCAGTTCCTGAAACAATGACTGATCTACTACGCACTGTGGGCACTTATGGTTGTATGGGTTTTAATAAAGTTTTTTTAGGTATAAATTTAATAAGTGGTCGATACAATGGGCCTAAATTTAAAAGAAAGTGGTTTCCTCCACTTTATTAAGGAGATTTATAAATAAAATGCTTAATGTAAGTTCAATAGAGCACACTTCCTCTTATTGAACCACTAATTTTTACCAAGCTCTTGCCTTCTGCGTTGTCCTTTTCTTTTCTTGTAATCCAAAGTTGTATCGGCCCCTCACATATTTTAGTTATCATCCACGCCCTCCTTAAAAAATAAAAAATATTATTATTATAAATTTTCATGTTCATCTAGGCCCATTGTATCGACCACTTAATAAAGTTATACCTAAAAAAACTTTATTAAAACCCATAAAATTAAAAGAAAATGGGTTCCTCCACTTTATTAAGGAGATTTATAAATAAAATGCTTAAAGTAAGTTCAATAGAGCACGTTTCCTCTTATTGAAACACTAATTGTTATTGAACCACTAATTGTTACCAAGCTCCTGCCTTCTACGTTGTCCTTTTCTTGTAATCCAAAGTTGTATCGGCCCCTCACATATTTTAGTTATCATCTACGCCCTCCTTAAAAAATAAAAAATATTATTATTATAAATTTTCATGTTCATCTAAGATCAATAGTGCTTGAGCTCTATTTGTTATTTGAGTGCATGGTTTTTCCTGCTCTAATATAGATCACGTTTCCCTAGATCTAGATATAAATTTTCTTCAATATCTATGTGGTCACAAGTGCACCAACATAGCAGTCCAGAGACCCAATAATTAGGTCTTCCTCTACAATCACATCATGGAGCATCAAATCCTACCGTGAGCTCTTATTGATGTTGACTCATCATGAAGTGGCCACTGCGGACACCACCACCGACTCCACCGCCACAACCACTCTTCTGCAGATTCTCCACCCATGTCCATGATATCCATGGAGAAAAACAAGCATCCATATCCTTGCTCGTTTACCGCATGCAAACCAAAATCTTCCCAACTCCATGCCCTCCTTGTCCTTAGGATTATTTTTCAGTCCTCTATGTGCTCAAAAATACGCCCAGCAACATTGTTGCACCATAATGGCGTTTAAAAAAAATATCTACGATACCACCGTCAAGCCAGACTTCCACATGCCCAATTTTTAAATGTATACACAGTCGGATTTTAAAAATTAAAACATAAACAGGGAAAGGTTGAACTTGTCGTTGGAGGAACCTTGGCAGTGATAGCCAGAATTGTAGCGGTTATTTTGGAAAGCGTAGCATCCCAAAGAATAGACTACAAAGAGGAAAAACAAGATAACGATATTGGTGGTTCATCTGCCCGAGCACATGGCATGATCCATCAACAGAGCTCCATCATGAAGCGATCGCAGCGATGGAGGATGATGCTAAATCGTAGGCCAAGCCTCAAAAATGAGGCAAGAGCTTGTCACCACTAGCAAAACTTAAAAAAATAGATCTCATGAGCCACTAAAAAAATAGATTATGTGGATTTTACATTGCACCAAAACATACAAAGAAAAATGTGTAACAGGTGCATCCACTATCGATATCGTCGAAGAAATCGCCAACACAAGCATGCAAAAATCTGATATTCGATGCTTGGAAAAACAAATCCCACCAATCATACCTTTAATGACCAAGAACTTCCACAACCGTGAGTCTGGGCTTCTAGAACTACGGATCCGACCTAATGACTAGTGATAAAAAAATGTTGAAAAAAAACGACCCACCATTTCCTCATCACGGTGCAGTGAAGTTGTTGAGCTCTTTCGCAAAGAACTGTGATGGCGGCAATGATGAACATGGATCCCAGTCAATTAACTTGATAACATGGATCCCAATCCATTAAAAAAATCAACCAGTCCCAAGCATTAGAACACTACAGCATAAAAACCCAAATCTCCCATCATATGCTCATCATCCTAATTTCCATTGATTTCCATTGTTCTTTTCTTTTTCTACTGCACATTGTTCCATCAATATATCAACATCTACAAATTTGGTGATGATGACAGTGGACAGATCCTGAAATATGATGTAGCAGCTCTTTTCGCCTTGAAGTCCAGCTACTTGCGCTATCTCTTATATACAAGAAAAATCGCTTTGCTAAAAATGGCTGCCAATCCCACACCACCGCCCAACGCAATGGATTCTTTTCAGAAGTGAATATAGTGTCGTCAATAGAACTGAGAAAAAAAACAAATGTAGTCATTCTATTTGCTCTGGCCCTTTATCTTGTTGGTCCTTTTCTGAGAAGCAACTGCCAGTTCCTGAAACAATGACTGATCTGCTACGCACTGTGGGCACTTATGGAATAAATCCGACTCTACAAAAATATTTGGTGGTGAAAAAACACAAATCACCATGCCAAAAAAATGGATATCAAATCCATCACAAAATAGGAAAGGCCTGCGTAGAAGGCCAAAGGCGACATTGCAAATTAGAGGCATAAATTCCTTTAGAGACCCTCCATTAACATATCCCAAGGTAGCAGACTTAAACCAAAGGGAGGGATCAATTGCTGGACTGCCAACAATGATGGCACCGTTTTGCAAACCTTAAAAACTAAAAAGTAACCTCCCAAATTGCAGATAATTTTTTAACCATCTGGTTTCTGATCAATCAAAAATATGGAGAGCATACTCCCTCGGTATAAAAAAAAAATAGATTAAAGAAAACGAGGGAAAAAAAATGGAGGATTTCCATGAGGGAAATCCCCCATGAAGAAAAGCTCCTTAGGCTCACAGGGTAGAGAAAGTCCGCTCTGATACCATGTTGGAAAATAAAAATACTTCATATTATTCAATGACAAATACCTTGCTTAAATAGCAAGTGCATACAATATGATCCAATGGATCATAACTAATTGAATTAATCTCAACCACACAAATTATCCTTGTAACAACTTAGGATATGATATATTATTCTAACATGAATTTATCTATTTTTTTTAATTTTTTTACTCAATAATTCTACAATTCATTTTATGAGCTCAATTTCGTCCTCAATAATTTTATAATTAACTTATAAAATGGTATAATATTAAAATTTTCTCCTCAATAATTTTATAATTTTATGAAATGGTATTGGCTCATCGATCAAATCTTACATGAACTTATCTATCCATATATTTGATAATGTAATACATTTTTTTACTCAATAATTCTACAATTGATTTATGAAATGGTATTAGTTCAACCCATTAGATTCCTCAATCATTCAAAGAAGGAAATTGAGTTTCCAATCTTTCCGAGAGATACATAAATAATATCCAAACTATTATAATACCACTATGTCACTAATATAATAGGAAGCAATACATAAATAATATCCCAATTATAGTGGTAATCGATTCTTACATGAACTTATCTATCCATATATTTAATAATGTAATACATTTTTTTACTCAATAATTCTACAATTGATTTAGGAAATGGTATTAGCTAATCAATGGTATTAGCTTAGGAAATGGTATTAGCTCAACCCAAAGAGGGAAATTGAGTTTCCAATCTTTTCGAGCGATACATAAATAATATCCAAACTAACTCAATATTTCTGAGCGATACATAAATAATATCCAAACTATGGTATTACTCAATCTTTCTGAGCGATACATAAATAATATCCAAACTATTGTAATACCACTATGTGGTAGTGATAATATAATAGGAAGCAATACATAAATAATATCCCAATTTTTTTAATACCACTATGTTGTAATGCTGATAATATATATCCAAACCGTTGTAATACCACTATGTGGTAGTGATAATATAATACGAAACGATACATAAATAATATTCAAATGTTGTAATACCATTATGTGGTAGTGATAATATAATACGAAATGATACATAAATAATATCCAAAATGTGGTGGTGTTGATAATATAATAAGAATGGGACTCATTTCAATTCCATTTTAAAAAAATTAGATGACACATGTTTATGTTTATCTAAATATTAAAATGTATGTTCTTTACAATAAATGTAAAACCCGAGTGGCCTAAAGGTTGACCTAGATGATCGTAGATAGTATAGGAGCGTTTTTACTTGACTTAGACGATGAAAACCCGCTAGGAGCCTTTTGGGTGACCTAGATGGGTAGTGACACTTAAAAAATGTCTATGACTCCCTAAGGGCGTTTGGTTGTGACCAAAGGGCTTATGGATGCCTTTGGGGCATTTAGGGTTGACCTAGATGATCGTAGATAGTATAGGAGCGTTTTTACTTGACTTAGACGATGAAAACCCGCTAGGAGCCTTTTGGGTGACCTAGACGGGCAGCGACACTTAAAAAATGTCTATGACTCCCTAAGGGAGTTTGGTTGTGACCAAAGGGCTTATGGATGCCTTTGGGGCATTTAGGGTTGACCTAGACGATCATAGATAGTCTAGGAGTGTTTTTACTTGACCTAGACGGTGAAAACCCACTAGGAGCCTTTTGGGTGGCCTAGATGGGTAGAGGCACTTAAAAAGTGTCTACGACTGCCTCGGGGCATTTAGCTATGACCAAAGGGATTATGGGTGCCTTTGGGGCTTTTAGGGTTGACCTAGACGATCCTAGATAGTCTAGGAGCGTTTTTACTTGACCTAGATGGTGAAAACCCACTATGAGCCTTTTGGGTGCTCTCTAAGCATGAAACGACTGAAGTGAAGGATGTTCAAGGGTTCAATATCCTCGACGCCTTCAAGGGAGACTAGGCGATAAGTTTCGGGTCCGATTTGACTAGTGATGACAAAGGGACCTAACCAGTTTGCCGCAAATTTATCCCGTAGGTGGGATGACAAGCTAAGTTCTGCTGGTTCTATTTTAGGACGAGATCGACGAGATCACCAACCTAAAAGTCTCTAAGATGGACTTTCATATTGAAGGCTCTTTTGAGCCGCTCTTGATACACACGTAGATGCTCAAGAGCATTGATGTGACGTTCATCCAACAACGTAAGTTGATCTAGGCGAGCTTGTCGCGCAGTATCATCATCGATAAACTCCTACATGGATATGCGCAGTGATGGGATTTCCAGCTCTAAAGGCATGACTGCCTCAGCACCATACACTAGTGAGAAAAGGATTGCCCCAATGGGGGCAATGTCTGAATGCTAGTGTGTGGAAGCCTCGATTGCATGAATTGCCTGTCCCTCATGAAGTTCATCCCAAGCAAATGGTGATTGGGAAAGAACCTGTAATAATAGCACTATGTTGCTATCAAAAGGGGTTTGGGGAACAAAGTCCCCCAAGCGGCATGATTCAAGCACTCGTGAATGTGCGAGAATCTCTCTTGATGAGGTTCTATTTGAATCAAGTGGACTTTTGGTGTGGCTTGAGTGCTCTCATGCTCAACCGCTGATTGTGATAGCATCTTGACTTGAATGGTTGTCATCTCGTCTGTGGGGTCTTGCGGGATCAAGGACCCTAAGGAGACCATTGTATCCACAAAATTATTAGATGATCGAGGGAGTGCCTTGATGTCATACCATTCAAACTTTGTCAGGAGTTTATCCACAATGGCTTTGTAGGCTTGCAGAACTAGGCACTTGCACCGGTAAATTCCTTTGACCTGGTTCACTATAAGCAAGGAGTCGCCAAAGATATTGAGTTTGTTTATTTTCATGGCGATAGCCATTTGAAGACCTATGAGCAAGGCTTCGTACTCAAAATTGTTATTGGTACATGGGAAATCGAGTTTAAATGACAAAGGTATGAGAGCCCCATGTGGTGTGAAAAACATGATCCCTACGCCACCCCCTTGCTCGCATTTGGAGCCATCGAAGAAAAGATTCATATCTGCCTGTCACTCAAGCTCATCAGAATCGGGCGATTCTAATATTTGGGAGACTCCAGCATCAAGAAGCTCCATGCTAAGAGGTTGATCATCCTGGAGAGGAGCTTCTACAAGTTGATCAGCAATTACCTGGCCCTTGATCGAATTTTGTCCTATGAATTCTAGTTCAAATTCCGTCAACAACATAATCCATTTTGATGTACGACTACTATGATAAGTACGACTCATAATGTATCACAATGGATTCTATTTAGATACGACATACGTAGTGTTGTTGAGCATATAGTGTCGTAGCTTCTTGGTAGAAAAAACCACCGCTAGACCTAAATTTCCAACGTATGCGTACTTGATCTCATAGCTCACCAAGGTGCGACTAAGATAGTATGTGGCATGTTCCTTGTGAAATTCATTGTTTTGGGCTAACATGGCACCCAATGCAGTCTCAGTAGCTGAGATATATAATCAGAACGAAACCCATGGTCTAGGTGGAGCTAACACTGGCGACGAAGCCAGGTATTGTTTAATTGCGTCAAAGGCATCATGACACTCATCATCCCAGTGGAATGCAACCCCCTTGTGCAAGAGTTTGTTCATGGATCGACACTTGTCCGACAATTGTGCTATGAAGCATTTGATGGATGCAATCCTCCCCTACAGGCTACAAAGTTGCTTGATGGTAGTCAAGGGGGGAATTTCAAGGATTGCCTAGACCTTGTTAGGGTCCACTTCGATGCCTCATTTGGAAACTATAAATCCCAAGATATTTCCAAATGTGACGCCAAAGACGCACTTCTTGGGGTTCAGTCTCACATTGTGTTCAATAAGGCGATCAAGGACTTTGTACAAGACATCTAGGTGCTCATGACGTAATAAATATTTAGCCAGTAAGTCATCCATGTAATCTTCCAAAATTTTGTGGATGTAGTCATGGAATATATATGCCATGGCACGCTAATAGGTGGCACCGGAATTTTTAAGGCCAAAGGGCATGACCTTGTAACAAAATGTTCCCCAGGGCATTATGAATGTCATTTTGAGCTGGTCTTCAGGGTTGATACGAATCTGATTATACCCAGATAAACCATCCATAAGGGAGAGCATTTCGTGTCCTACGGTGGCATCTACCGAGGCATCGATTCTTGGCAAAGGAAAATCATACTTAGGACTCACTTTTTTTAGGTTTCGAAAATCAGTGCAAATGGGAATCCTCCCGTCAGGCTTCTTGACGAGGACCATGTTGGACAACCATGGTGGAAAATTTTGGCATCCAACAATTTATGTAGCTTGTCTTTGACCATCAAAGGCCATTGTTGGGTGCATCTTTATGATTATGCCCAGAGAAGCCATCCATAAGGGAGAGCATTTCGTGTCCAGCGATGGCATCTACCAGGGCATCGATTCTTGGAAAAGGAAAATCATCCTTCGGACTCGCTTTGTTTAGGTCTCCAAAATCAGTGCAATTGTGAATCCTCCTTTCTTTAAGGGGACCATGTTGGACAACCATGGTGGACAAACTTGGCATCCAACAATTTATGTAGCTTGTCTTTGACCATCAAGGCCACTATTGGGTGCATCTTTCTCAACTTTTGCTTGATAGGTTTGGCTTTGGGATCAAGCGTTAGATTATGGGTGACCAGATTGGGATCTAGTCCCGGTATGTCTTTGTAAGACCATGCAAAAGTTGCCTTCTTCTTCATGAGAAGGGCTATGTAATCGGCTTGCTCTTCGGGGGATAGGCTTTCCCCTAGCTTGATACATTACGGGTTTTCAGGATCTGAGTCGATATCTTTGTCAATCGTAGGCTCGATTGAGATATGTGACCCCTTTTCCAAATGGTGGGGAGTGGGGATCAAATGGATGTCGTCATCTAGATTTAAATCCTCTATGGGAACCTCGGGTTCCTCCTTAGCATGGAAGACATCATGAGTTGGACTAGTGGAGAAATGGAACAATCCACCGCAAGCCCAATACTTAGAGGGTGATGGGGTGAATCAACGCGATCCCAGTCAATAGCATCTAGATCTATATGGCATGGCTTGGAAGGATCGGTTGGGTTGTGAAGTGGTGTGGTCAAATCAATGGAGATCATATTGATGGAATGTGTCTGCTCTCCAGGACCACAAGCATGTGACTGTATACTGATATCATCTCCCACCCCAGATGTGGTTGAGGAATGGGGATCACCAGATCCTGTCTGGGAACAGACTACAGGTTGGGATCATTTGGGATCATTAGGCTCAAGGAGCTCTATTCTTGGAAATTATGTGTCTGACTTTCTATATTCCCAGACTACAGGTTGGGATCATTTGGGATCATTAGGCTCAAGGAGCTCTATTCTTGGAAATTATGATCATTTGGGATCATTAGGCTCAAGGATCTCTATTCTTGGAAATTATGTGTCTGATTCTCTATATTCCCAGACTACAGGTTGGGATCATTTGGGATCATTAGGCTCAAGGAGCTCTATTCTTGGAAATTATGTGTCTGACTCTCTATATTCTTGGGAATGAATAGAGGGAGAGAAACCAATTATCTATATTCTTGGAAATTACTAGACTGAGAGACTGTATCTCTCTAAAATAAGGTCAAAGTTTGATTTTTTCTAAAATAATATTTTCGAAATGCGAAGGTCAAAGTTTGATTTTTTCTAAAATAAGATTTTCAAAATGCGATCTCAAGTGTCCTTACATAGGTGTGAAGATCATAGTTGTTTGTTATTCTCTATTTTTAAAGTGAGATCTCAGTATGCAGTATGTGTCCTTTTATCTATTTTCAAAGTGATATCTCAGTGTCACTACGTAGTTATGTATCCTTTTCTCTATTTTCAAAGTAAGATCTCAAAGTCATCATAGTAGTCGGACTCTATTTTTGAATATTTTTGAAGTGATATCTTAGTGTCAAGATAGTAGTCAGACTCTTTTGGACTCCCGAGTACTAGGCCAATTCCAAGTCCGAGTGGATTCAACTGCGTCGAGCCTACTCCGACTCTTTTTTTTTCTAGACTTAACAGAGTCTTGGGCCGAGTCCGATTCCGACACGAACTCCCAGTCCCAACGTCAGGAATAGGCTAGCTCAAAAAAATGAAAGTTAAAAAAAAATAAAAATAAAAATATGTTGATGATGCTCCGCGACTTGAGCATCATCCAATGCGCAATCACAAACAATACACTGAAATATTTGATAATTATATTAATAAGGGAATGTGCAATTTTGCTTCTCAAACCTTCATAATGCTTATCTCTCAATTATAATTAATTTTTAATACAAATATATCTTTCATACGTATTGTTTGAGAATGAGAACCACTTATGAGGGGTGTGGCGATTCGGACGAAGAATGACATGACTTTTGGAAGTGTTCGATCAAGAAAGGATTGAGGCCGCAAATGCTGAGACCTCGTCGCACAGTTCTTGCATGTATATTTTCTTCCATTCTTTTCTCTCCTTCAATGCACCCTCTTGTCTCTACCACCGTCGCCATTACAGGCAATACACACCACCGCGCCGCAATGAAAAATAAAATAAAAAAATCATAATTTATTTTGCTATGGAACCCTTGTCTGCCAAGGGAACTTTTGCTAAGCACGAAACTCCACGAAATAATGAACAAGCTCCCAAAATAATGAATGTCACCTCTATCTTGAATTTTGGTACCCATTTTGGAATTTTATTCCAACCAACCATCCAAGTTAATAGATCCCAACCAACCCACCGATTATACCGATTATTTTTAAATTAGGGTGATTTCGTCATTTCGTGCCATGATTTCCCTAACTTATTAACTAAGTTTTAATAAGTTAGGGTTTATTAACTAAGTAAATTATCCAAGTTAATAGATCCCAACCAACCCACTGATTATACCGATTATTTTTAAATTAGGGTGATTTCGTCATTTCGTCCCATGATTTCCCTAACTTATTAACTAAGTTTTAATAAGTTAGGGTTCAACCCACCGATTATACCGATTATTTTTAAATTAAGGTGATTTCGTCATTTCGTCCCATGATTTCCCTAACTTATTAACTTATTAACTTTTAATAAGTTAGGGTTTATTAACTAAGTAAATTATCCAAGTTAATAGTCCCAACCCTCAGTGTTTATAACGATTAGGGTTAAATTAAGGTGATTTCGTCATTTCGTCCCATGATTTCCCTAACTTATTAACTAAGTTTTAATAAGTTAGGGTTTATTAACTAAGTAACTTATTAACTAAGTTTTAATAAGTTAGGGTTAAATTAAGGTGATTTCGTCATTTCGTCCCATGATTTCCCTAACTTATTAACTAAGTTTTAATAAGTTAGGGTTTATTAACTAAGTAACTTATCCAAGTTAATAGATCCCAACCAACCCACCGATTATAATAATCTTAATAAGTTAGGGTTTATTAACTAAGTAACTTATTAACTAAGTTTTAATAAGTTAGGGTTAAATTAAGGTGATTTCGTCATTTCGTCCCATGATTTCCCTAACTTATTAACTAAGTTTTAATAAGTTAGGGTTTATTAACTAAGTAACTTATCCAAGTTAATAGATCCCAACCAACCCACCGATTATACCGATTATTTTTAAATTAAGGTGATTTCGTCATTTCGTCCCATGATTTCCCTAACTTATTAACTAAGTTTTAATAAGTTAGGGTTTATTAACTAAGTAACTTATTAACTAAGTTTTAATAAGCCAACCAACCCACCGATTATACCGATTATTTTTAAATTAAGGTGATTTCGTCATTTCGTCCCATGATTTCCCTAACTTATTAACTAAGTTTTAATAAGTTAGGGTTTATTAACTAAGTAACTTATCCAAGTTAATAGATCCCAACCAACCCACCGATTATACCGATTATTTTTAAATTAAGGTGATTTCGTCATTTCGTCCATGATTTCCCTAACTTATTTACTAAGTTAATAGATCCCAACCAACCCACCGATTATTCCGATTATTATTCCGATTATTTTTAAATTAAGGTGATTTCGTCATTTCGTCCATGATTTCCCTAACTTATTAACTAAGTTTTAATAAGTTAGGGTTTATTAACTAAGTAACTTATTAACTAAGTTTTAATAAGTTAGGGTTAAATTAAGGTGATTTCGTCATTTCGTCCCATGATTTCCCTAACTTATTAACTAAGTTTTAATAAGTTAGGGTTTATTAACTAAGTAACTTATCCAAGTTAATAGATCCCAACCAACCCACCGATTATACCGATTATTTTTAAATTAAGGTGATTTCGTCATTTCGTCCATGATTTCCCTAACTTATTAACTAAGTTTTAATAAGTTAGGGTTTATTTTAATAACTTAGGGTTTATTAACTAAGTAACTTATTAAGTAAGTTTTAATAAGTTAGGGTTTATTAACTAAGTAACTTATTAACTAAGTTTTAATAAGTTAGGGTTATTTCCTAGTGATTTTGTTTTGTAAAATGTTAATAATATTTTTGAACTTTATAAATTAAGTTTTATTTTATCATTATATTATTTATTTATATATTTATAAACTAAAGTGGTCATTCCTTTTAAAGGTCATAATCTGTTTCGAATCCTTTTAAGTGCACCCTTTAAGTGCACGCCACACCCGACAAAGATGGTATGAATGTCGAGTAACCTATGGTCCTCGACATAGGAGATTAAAAATAATGAACTTTCAGGGTCAGAGTCGAGTTGGAGTTTTGCCACTATTTCAAGTGAGATCTTAGTGTTCAGTTATGTGTCCTTTTCCCTATATTCTTCATGGGAATGAATAGAGAGAGAAGCTGATTAGGGAATGACTAGACTGAGAGTGACTAGACTGAAAGAAGCTTAGAAACAAGCTATTGTTTAGGGAATGACTAGACTGAGAGAAACTTACTAACAAGCTATTGGGAATGACTAGACTGAGAGAAACTTACTAACAAGCTATTGGGAATGACTAGACTGAGAGAAGCTTACTACAAGCTATTGGGAATGACTAGACTGAAAGAAGCTTACTACAAGCTATTGTGCCCTCTTCTGTTAAAGTTAAAGTTAGTTTTCTGTAATACAGAGATCTAATATCTCCACATCTAGGGAATGACTAGACTGAGACTGACTAGACTGAGAGAAGCTTACTACAAGCTATTGTGCCCTCTTCTGTTAAAGTTAAAGTTAGTTTTGTGTAATACAGAGATCTAATATCTCCACATCTAAGGAATGACTAGACTGAGAGAAGCTTACTACAAGCTATTGTGTCCTCTTCTGTTAAAATTAAAGTTAGTTTTGTGTAATACAGAGATCTAATATCTCCACATCTAGGGAATGACTAGACTGAGAATGACTAGACTGACTAGACTGAGAGAAGCTTACTACAAGCTATTGTGTCCTCTTCTGTTAAAGTTAAAGTTAGTTTTGTGTAATACAGAGATCTAATATCTCCACAGAGATAGGGAATGACTAGACTGACTAGACTGAGAGAAGCTTACTACAAGCTATTGTGCCCTCTTCTGTTAAAGTTAAAGTTAGTTTTGTGTAATACAGAGATCTAATATCTCCACATCTAAACTTAGAGAAGCTTACTACAAGCTATTGTGTCCTCTTCTGTTAAATTTAAAGTTAGTTTTGTGTAATACAGAGATCTAATATCTCCACATCTAGGGAAGCTTGTAGACTGAGAATGACTAGACTGAGAGAAGCTTACTACAAGCTATTGTGCCCTCTTCTGTTAAAGTTAGTTCTGTGTAATACAGAGATCTAATATCTCCACATCTAGGGAATGAGTAGACTGAGAATGACTAGACTCAGAGAAGCTTACTACAAGCTATTGTGCCCTCTTCTGTTAAAGTTAAAGTTAGTTCTGTGTAATACAGAGATCTAATAAATGACTAGACTCAGAGAAGCTTACTACAAGCTATTGTGCCCTCTTCTGTGAAAGTTAAAGCTAGTTCTGTGTAATACAGAGATCTAATATCTCCACATCTAGGGAATGACTAGACTGAGAATGACTAGTTCTGTGTAATACAGAGATCTAATATCTCCACATCTAGGGAATGACTAGACTGAGAATGACTAGACTCGGAGAAGCTTACTACAAGCTATTGTGCCCTCTTCTGTTAAAGTTAGTTCTGTGTAATAGAGAGATCTAATATCTAGACTGAGAATGACTAGACTCAGAGAAGCTTACTACAAGCTATTGTGCCCTCTTCTGTTAAAGTTAGTTCTGTGTAATACAGAGATCTAATATCTCCACATCTAGGGAATGACTAAGCTATTGTGCCCTCTTCTGTTAAAGTTAGTTCTGTGTAATACAGAGATCTAATATCTGCACATCTAGGGAATGACTAGACTGAGAATCTTACTGGACTAGACTGAGAATGACTAGACTGAGAGAAGCTTACTACAAGCTATTGTGCCCTCTTCTGTTAAAGTTAGTTCTGTGTAATACAGAGATCTAATATCTCCGCATCTAGGGAATGACTAAGCTATTGTGCCCTCTTCTGTTATAGTTAGTTCTGTGTAATACAGAGATCTAATATCTCCACATCTAGGGAATGACTAGACTGAGAGAAGCTTACTAGACTAGACTGAGAATGACTAGACTGAGAGAAGCTTACTACAAGCTATTGTGCCCTCTTCTGTTAAAGTTAGTTCTGTGTAATACAGAGATTTAATATCTCCACATCTACATCAAACAATATCTGTAATATACAGATCTAATATCTCCACATCCGCATCAAACAATATGAGAATCACATTTTTCTATTCTCAAGGTGTGAACATCATAGCTGTTTGATTTTCTCTATTTTCAAAGTGAGATCTCAGTGTCACTACGCAGTTATGTGCCGATTACTCATTCGGATTATTCATGGGAATTGGTAGACCGAGAGAATCCTACTAACAAGCTATTGTCCCCCAGTTTTTGGTTAAGAATGGGTTGCAAGTTTAATGAATTAATATATACTATGTGGCCGTTTCCCTATATTCTTGGGAATGACTAGGCTTCTTCTCAAGGTGTGAAGATCACAGCTGTTTCATTTTCTCTATTTTGAAAGTGAGAGTGTCACTACGCAGTGTGTCCGATCCCATGGTCGGATCCCTTATATTCATGGGAATGACTAGATTGAGAGAAGCCTATGAGAATGACTAGATTGAGAGAAGCCTACTAACAAGTTATTGTGGCCTGGGTTACATGGGAATGACTAGATTGAGAGAAGCCTATGAGAATGACTAGATTGAGAGAAGCCTACTAACAAGTTATTGTGGCCTGGGTTACAAGTTTTATGACTACATTGAGAGAAGCCTACTAACAAGCTATTGGGTTAGAAGTTTTATGCTAATGAATTAATATAATGTGTGTCCGATTCCCTATATTCTTGGGAATGACTAGACTGAGAAAAGCCTACAAACAAGCTATTGGGTTAGAAGTTTTATGCTAATGAATTAATATAATGTGTGTCCGATTCCCTATATTCTTGGGAATGACTAGACTGAGAGAAGCCTACTAACAAGCTATTGGGTTAGAAGTTTTATGCTAACAAGCTATTGGGTGTGTGTCCGATTCCCTATATTCTTGGGAATGACTAGACTGAGAGAAGCCTACTAACAAGCTATTGTGCCCTAGAATGGGGTAAAGTTTTTGTTTTTGAGTTAAATTAATATATAATCTTTAATATGAAGCCTAATTGAATTACTAGGGCAGTATAGAAGAGTATACTGAAAAAAATGCCCTTTTCTATAAATGTCTATCTAGATAATGTTTGATAAATTAATATATAATTTTTAATATGAAGCCTAATTGAATTACTAGGGCAATATAGAAGAGTATACTAAAAAATTGCCCTTTTCTATATCTAGATAATGTTCTGCCCAAGTATCTGACAGACTAGAACAATGACTGAAAAGTTTTGTGACAAGTTATGACTGATTAAAACAGTCAGGATATGACTGATTACTGATTAATCAGACTAGAATTTTGAAGCTATGACTGATCAGAACAGTCAGGATATGACTAATTACTGACTAAACTAATCACTGATTTAGTCAAATTTTGACTGATTACTGATTAATCAGACTAAAATTTTGAAGCTATGACTGACTAAAACAGTCAGGATTACCAGATTACCAAACTAAAATTTTGAAACTAATTCCACCTATTGAATGAATATTTCATCGATTTATCACTAATCGCCCCCTACTTATGAAACCTGCGTGATTCGAACAGTCAGGATATGACTGATTACTGATTTGGAAAAATAAATCAGACTATAATTTTGAAGAGTTACTCGACAACTTGAAAAAACTAGGCAATAACTTGAAAACGGAAGAAATTTTTTGATAAAACAAAAAAAACAATTGGAGAGCCAATGAGTACAAATTTTGAAGTGTTACTTGACAACTTTGAGAAAAGTAGGCAATAACTTTGAAATAAAACCGAACAAAATTTTTCATAAAACAAAAAAAGGAATTAAGCAACAATTGAAGAGCCAATGAGTACAAATTTTACTCTACCATCTAGAGAACATGAACATACACAAAAACAGGACTCATAATACTTTGGTTATTAATTTTTCCAGAGAGCATTAAATAGGCATTTAAGCTACTACGTCAAGGGCAGGCAATGCTCAAAGCTCCTCACAACTACCCCTAGTTTGAAGTCTAGGGACAGAGGTTCTGTGAAACTTGTGCACCAGGAGAGATGAAAGACCTCCAATGTATTCAAAGGAGAAATGCTGGGCAGTTTCTGCAGACTGCTACAACTTTTGAGATGGAAGATGGAGTTCAGTGAGATTTTTTGGAAAATGAAAATTTGCTAAAAAATTGTTTATATGATTGTAATGATGTTACAATAACTTTCAACTTGATAAGATTGGAAGGTAGAAATGATAGTGCACTTTGAATGAACAAATCTTTTGCCTGCTTTATGGAAACTTCTCACTTCTAGTTTGTCCACAATTTTTGTATTTTGAATCCCTGCTTTATGGAAACTTCTCACTTCTAGTTTGTCCACAATTTTTGTATTTTGAATCCCTGCTTTACACTAATCACTTTTAGTTTGTCCACAATTTTTGTATTTTGAATCCCTGCTTTACACTAATCACTTTTAGTTTGTCCACAATTTTTGTATTTTGAATCCCTCTAACATTTGAAATCACTTTTAGTTTGTCCACAATTTTTGTATTTTGAATCCCTGCTTTACACTAATCACTTTTAGTTTGTCCACAATTTTTGTATTTTGAATCCCTCTAACATTTGCTTTCAAAGAATTGTTTTTCCTTATCTGGGAAAGAAGTCTCAAGGTTTGTGGAAGGTTTGTCCACATTCAAAAATTGGTTTTCCTTTTTTTGTATTTTGAATCCCTACTTTATGGACACTCATCACTTCAGGTTTGTCCATGTTGCCACATTTGGCACGGGGTGCCATGTTTTCAGTTTTTGTAAGTAACCTGCTCTTTTCCTTCCTTCCTCTCTTTCCCTTTCTTCATTTCTCTCTTTCTCCTTCCTCTCTTTCCCTTTCTTCATTTCTCTCTTTCTCCCTCTTCTTTGCAGTCTTATTCCTCCCTCTTCCCCTTAAACTTTGCTGGCTTATTCCTCCCTCTTCCCCTTAAACTTCCCCCAGCAAAGTTTCCAAAAGTGTTCCTTGAAAATGGTTAAGTGTCAGGGCGCACCCCGACTTCGCAGCGAAGTCGGAGTGCGCCCTCCAGTTGGAGGGCAGTAGGGACAGTGCAAAGTGTGACAAAACAGGAAATGAGCAAAATTGACTAAGTGCTGGGGCGCAACCCGACTTCGCAGCGAAGTCGGGGTGCGCCCTTCTTCCTGGGCGCACTAGGGAAGCAGTGCAGCAAAAAATCAGCTAAGTGTTGGGGCGCAACCCGACTTCGCAGCGAAGTTGGGGTGCGCCCCCCTTTTGGTGCGCAGTCCGAACGGCAAGGATGACAGCAAAGTACCGGTGCGCAACCCGACTTCGCAGCGAAGTCGGGGTGCGCCCTCCGACCGGTGCGCAGTTGGGCCAGTAAGTTCAAAAATTGACTAAGGCACGAAGGCCTCCCCAACTGCGCTGTTTTTCACCTGCGCAACCCGATAGCGCCCTGGTCCTGGGCGAAGTTGGATAAACTGCATCTCAAAGCAGCATGTGTCACTCATCAACATCTGACAAGTGTCCACTTCGAGATTCGGGTCGAGACATGACCAGGAAAAGGACAAAGCATGGGCTGCACTCTCTATGCCAGCTGCTATCATTTAAGGCTGATAAGAAGTTCCATCTGCCTCAACTACCCGCATTCCTGCTGACCAAAGGTTTGACCCAATTCACCGCCACGTAGTTGTACATCTTTCAGGGAGACCATGTCGCGGGTGCAGTCCTTGCCGACAGAAGTCAGCATCAGCAGCTCCTCGGCCGCTTGTGTCAGCTATTGTCTTGTCTGGGACTTTGGGCCCATGAATGTAATCGGGGGGAAACTGAGGCTATAAATAGCCCACTCATTTTCATTGTAAGGGTGGAAGGGGAATATACTGCTAGGGAACCATTGTAGCTGTGCGTTTGCCTCTAATACAAGTATATACTTGGCTTTGCTTACTATCTTTTATCTTGTATGCTGCCTCTCCTTGTCATTTCTGCCTCATGTTTCTTGTATCATTGCTTACTGTTGTACTAAATTCTGGACTCTGGTATTTGATGATCAAGTATTCCTGGAATGCATAGATAGAGGATACATAGGATTAATGATAGCTGTAGTTTCAATGTATGCTTTGTAAAGGAATGATGTTAGTAGCGGTGATTGATCGTTGTCGTGCTGCTTATTCCCCCCACCCAACTCCAATCACATTTGGATTCTCTTTCCGCACTTTTATCTCTTTCCCTACACTCTTATCTTAAGACCGAAAACCCCACAGGAAGCCGGACTTCTCTGGAGATTGGCAAAGAAGGCATTCCTTCCTCCCGGCCTTTCAATATGGTGGGTGAATCTGGGCACAATAGCAACAAATCCTTTCCTCATGGCAGATTCGTAACCAACAGTTTCTCTGGCATGCCCGGTGGGACATGGTAGTTTCCCACCCCAAACAGAATCGAAGCACGAGTGCTCGCTTCATTGCTGTTAAAAATCAGAGCACCTGGCGACTCTGCACGAACCTGAATACTCTCTGAGTCCGTAAAGACCGGTCCTAACGCCTTCATGCAAACAAGAAGGTGGCGAGCAAGGAATCCGGGAGATCGGTCTGACCTTTACGAAATCGACATTGCCGCTCCAGGAGAGCGCGTCAGACTGGCTGATCAACAAGCTCGCATAGAAGAGCCCGAGGCTGAAATCGAAGAAGCCGAGGCTGAAATTGAAGAAGTAGAGGCCGAAGAAGAATCTACATCTTCGGACAGTTCCGACACCGAGTACACTACCGGGTCAGAGGAAGACATGGCTGCCCAGCAAAACGATGATGACCTCTTCCCGGCGGTAGACTCTACGGGGCCCTTGGCCCTAGTCGGACAGCAAGTTGTGCCCCCTGTTGCCTTAAAATCCATCCCTACGTATGACGGCTATGGCAAGACGGCGTACGAACACATCCAGGACATTCTGGCCCTGGCTGCGCTACATTCCATCACTGATGAAGGTGTGAAGACCCGTCTGCTGGCCCTTTCCCTAAGGGGAAAGCTTCTCTACTGGTGGAGATCACTGCCAGAAGGATCCATCACAGGGTGCTCGTGAAAGGATGCAACGAGTCTGTTGATCCCTCTTCTTTACTGCGTCAATTTCAAAGTATACAACGACAGATTTCAACATCAGGTTTGCGAGGTCTTGGAAACGAGTACCTTGCGAACTCCGACCTTCAGCGGGTCAGGTAGCCTACTACTACCTGAGGTCCTTCAACTCAGACATTTTCCTGCTGCTGAAAGTAGCCAGAATCGACTCATTCCCTGCTCTGTACGAGGCTGCCCAACAGGCTGAAATGGATATTATTTCCATCGGCAGACTCCCGCACAGGGTACAGCCGCCTATTTACCCTGACTTTCCCCGATCCCAGTACCCATCAGCTTCAGCTTCTGGTGCAATGCCGTCTACATCAGGACAGCAACCCCAGCAGCAATGGAATCCAGCACCGGTCGTAAACCCTTACGGCTCGCCACAAATCCACTATCCGCCTCCTCCTCCGCCGCATTATCCAACACTCTCCGCTCCCCCGCAGTATTCCCAATATTCTACACCCCCTCCATTGGCGACATTGCCTCCTCAGTTGCCGCCTCCTGAAAATGATATACAGAATAAAATCCTCCAGGAGGTACGGGCTTTGGCCTCTGGATATCACACCATGTCCAACGACATGACTGTTCTAAAGAAAAAACAGGCCCAGATGGACCTTGTTCCAAGGAGGCCATATCCGCCCCCGACACTGACAAAAGATCAAGCCCCAGAATGGCGAGATCAGAGGCGGCCACCCTCCGAGAAATGCTGACATTGAAGACCAACCTGGTACCTCTGACCAGATCAACTGGTGCACCACGTGCAATGACCCGCATTCAGAGGATGACTGCACACTGCACCAACACTACCTCTAGACCTTGGTCGACAGCACCATAGAAGATGAAGAACTCTACATGATTCTGGGCGACGAAAGCAACTTCGCCGTCCCAGAGGAAGATCCGTTGCCGCCTCCTGCCAAGGAAAACAGAAAGTCTGCTGAAGCCGCTGTAAAACCCTTAAAGGTGTACGCCAGAAGAGATAAGGCCCAACCTGCTGGGCTACCACCTGACAAGAGGCTGTGGCCCTACACAGCCAAAGAGAAGGCTCCTCCGGCAAAGGCTCCCGCAGTCAAGCCTCCCGTAGCCAAAGCTCTCATGCCTAAAGCTCCTGCTGCTCAGCCTCCAGCTGAAACCAAAGAACAAGCTCAGGAGAAGCTGAGATATCCGTCTTTGACCAAGAGACAGAGAGTTGAGGCCACTCAGCAGTACCGGACGAAGTATGAGCCGACAAAAGAAACGGAAGGAGCTAGCACCTCGGGCTACAGCATAGTAGACGAGTTGAAGAGAACCCCTGTGAGAATCAGCATGTATGATGCACTTCAGATCCCAGGCCAGGTTGATCTGCTGCAGGAATCTCTGAAGATCATGAAGAATGGCAAGCAGATACAGCCCGCTATTCTAGTGCAACCTTTGACAGTCTCGGCCACTAGGAAGAACAGGCCACCTCCCTTCTATCTGTCATTACGGATGCAAGGGTACATAGTGCACAACTGTATGGTGGACTCTGGTGCTTCCACGACCGTTATGCCGAGAGTCGTCTGCGACAAGATCGGGATGGAGTATACAAGGAGCAGCCAAGGCATGCTGCAACTGGACGACACCCCTGTCAAGATAGTCGGTGTCATTAAGGACATCCCTATTCGGCTGCACAAAGCTCTCGACATCGTGGTCATTCAAGAAGTCGTGGTTGTCGACTTGGAACCCTACTTCGGTATGTGTCTCTCCAGGGAGTTCACTGCGAAGTTGGGAGGGTATCTGTCTCTGGACTACTCGCACATGGAAGTGCCCTTCAAAGGAAGGAGATTGAAGATCTACAACGAGAAGCCTTCCACATTCTTAGTAGAGAAGATACCCGGAGAAGAGGCGCCGGACTGCATGGTTCAGCTGACGGAGGAAGAACTGGTGGTGGTGGACATGACGGAGCAAGCTCTTGAGCTGCTGCAAGTAGAAGATGAATTCTCCTTGCGGGATTTCAACGCCGTGATCGAAACTGAGCAAGGCTGCTACACCGTCATCCAGCCTGAGAGGCTTGACAAGTCAGCCAAAAGAGAAGTGGGACCTGCACCAGAAAAGCTGTGGAAGCTTTTCTTTGACGACGCACAATGCAAAAATGGCGCCGGTGCAGGTGTACTTTTGGTTTCTCCAACCGGGATCCAGAAAGACTACACCTACAGGCTGGCCTGGAGCTGTACCAACAACGCGGCGGAGTACGAGGCCCTGTGCTTGGGATTGCGAAAGGCGGAGAGGCTGGGGATTAAGCACCTGCAGATCTTTGGAGATTCGGAGTTGGTATGCCACCAGATTACGAATAAGTGCGCCTCCAAAAAGCACTATCTCAAGGCGTACCGTAATCGGGTGTGGGACCTGATGGAGTCTTTCGACTTGTTGAATGTCAAGGCTATATCATGTGAGAAAAACAAGCATGCTGACATTCTAGCGTCTGTTGGAGCCAGGTACGTTCCGGCTGATGACATTGTCCAAAAGCCGAAGCCAGTCTATACCATTTACAGGCCTTCTGTGCCTGATAAGGACAACCACTGGCAGGTGTTTGACTGTGACGAGGAGATCGTCACATTTTTGGTTAACGAAGCGTGTTCAATCGAAGGTAGAGACCCTGATGATGAGCAATATGAGGGGTTGATACAACTAAAAAATAATCATGTCCCAAAAGGACTGATTACACTTGAGAGTCTATTTGATCAGAATGACAGAGCAATATCACACCGGATCAAAGTAGACCCGAAGCAGTACTCCGACCTAGAGCTTGAACCTGGAAAATCAATTAAGGTCGGGACAGACTGCACCACAGAGGAACTCGAGCAGATCAGAACATTGTGCCGAGAGTTCCCTGACATAGTAGCCTGGTGCTACCAGGACTTGAAGGGGTATGACAGAGATGTAATCCAGCATACCATTGAGCTAGAAGATGGTGCAAAACCATTTCGGCAGAAGCAGAGGGCTGTGAATCCGAAAATCAAAGCCATGATGAAATCCGAGCTATTGAAGATGCTGGAAGCCAAGATTATCTACCCCATCAAGCATTCATCCTGGGTTGCAAACTTGGTTCCTGTGAGGAAGAAAAACGGAGACATTCCTCTCTGTGTGGACTTCAGAAATCTGAATCAGGCCTCCCTCAAGGACCATTATTCGCTTCCCCAAATCGATCAGATCCTCCATATAGTTGCTGGAGCCTAGAGATTCTCCTTGTTAAGATCCCGCTATAAAATAAACTCAAATAACACACTCTCACACAATTGCTTGGAAATAACTCACATAAACATCACATTAATATAACAGAAATTTGCATAAAGAACAATCTCACAATAGGACTGAATCGCAGGCCTCTTCGAGGGGGCAACCTCCTTCAATACTTCATTAATTTTGCAAAAGATGGTTACATTGGTGCCCTTTCGGGTATTTAAGGAGTTTCCTTCCAAGGTTGGCTTACATGCAAAATGCCACCTGGATTACATGCATAATGCCACCCGAATTACATGCATAGTGCCACTTTGAATTACATGCACAATGCCACTCGAATTACATGCACAAGGCCACTCGAATTACATGCATAATGCCACACGAATTACATGCACAATGCCACCTATCTACCATGTGTTACATAAAAAGGGTGCCATTTGTCATGGGCACTACCTAAGCTAAAACTTAGAACATTACAAAATATTAATCATGGGTACTACCCACGTTCACTAGGAATTATTACATCATGGAAGTTATTACATTAAGGGTTAGGATGAGATCCTAACATGCCCTTCTCCTTGAAGAAGCTTTGTCCTCAAAGCTGAAAATGAGGAAACTGTTGCTGAAGTTGATGGAGAGACTCCCATGTAGCATCCTCAGGTTGAAGTCCACGCCACTGAACCAGGACCTCTGTGATGGTACGGTTGCGAGTTCGACGATACAGCAGCTGCTTTGGTGCAAGTAAGATGGAGCCTTCTTCATCCAATTCGGGAAGTGTTGATGGAACCTGTACCTTGGAGCTGCCCGAAATGTAGGAGGGAGGCGTGAGTGGAGGGTGCCCGTAAACTGCCTCTGGTGGCGGTATGATAGGAAGTGTTGTACCACCATTCGGCCAAAGAAAGCCATTTTGCCCAATGAGTAGGATGATCGGAGGCAAGCAGCGAAGGTAGGTTTCCAAGCAGCTTATTAACAACCTTCGTTTGACCATCCGTTTGCGGATGGTAGGCTAAACTCATTGTGAGCCGAGTCCCCCGCAACTTAAACAACTCTTGCCAAAAATTGCTAGTAAGGCCGGGATCACGATCGGATACAATGGAGGTTGGCATGCCATGAAGGCGAAATATGGAGTCAAGAAAAATTTGGGCAATAGTGAATGCTGTGTAAGGATGGGTTAGGGCACAAAAGTGAGCATACTTTGAAAGGCGGTCCACTACCACAAAAATAACAGACTTGTCTCCATATTTAGGTAGCCCTTCTATGAAATCCATAGAGATGTCAGTCCACACCTGATCCGGTATCGGCAAGGGGGGAAGAGTGCCCGAAGAGTGCACTCGTTTCTCTTTTCATCCTTTGACCTGTGTCGCGACCTGCCACAAAAGAGCGAATGTCCTGTTTCCTACCTTTCCAAAATAAGGTGCGCTTGAGTCGCTCATAAGGTGGTCTGATATTGGGAGGTGTACTATCCGGCAATAATGGAATGGCATGGTCGTGAGAGCGATGCAGTGGTAGTGTGATGGGTTCTGAAAAGATGGCCTCATGTTTGTGGAGAATCTGTTGCATGTCTTGTGGGATTTCACCCATTGGAGATGTGGATGGCTGGATGGAGAATAGTTGTGCAATGACCCCACGTGATGATTTCTTTAGCAATTTCTCCATGCCGTTTGAACCGATAATTTGAGGTGTTCCCTGTCGGGGAGCCCTTGATGATGTGTGTTTGTCCGTTCCGGAAGAACCGCATCCAAAGTTTAGCAAAGTTCCAACTGATAGTGCCCAACGTACTCAACCATTGGCATCCCAAAACAATATCACATCCACCCAAATGGAGGGCAAACATGTCCTGCTTGAGTTCATAGTCCCCTATCTTGATTTTAACATTGCGACACTTTCCTTGACAAGATAAGGTTCCCCCATTGGCTACCATGACCTCAAAGGAACTACAATTGTGGATATAGCAATTTTCCCGTTGAGCAACTCTAGGGTCAATGAAGTTGTGCGTGCTTCCCGAATCCAAAAGGATGGAAAGACGTTGGCCCTTGAAACATCCCGTAACCTTCATGGTTTGAGGAGTAGTAATGCCTGCAAGGGCATGGATTGTAATTGATGTCTCAGGTTCCTGTTTCCCTTCTTCTTGTGGAGGAGGTGTTTCTGGAGGGTCCTCATCCTCATCACTCTCGTCAACGGTATCAGGTTCTCCAACATCTATCAAGAACAATTTTTTGTGTGCACACTTATGCCCCTTGAAAAACTTTTCATCACAATTGTAGCATAATCCTTGGGCACGACGTGCATCCATCTCTTCGGTGGTGAGGCGCTTGGGTGCAACAGGTTTATTATCATCTGGGTGTTGGGCTCTAGGGGGAAATGAAGGTCTATTTTGAGGAAACTTTGATGGGTGTCTTTGGGCAGAGAGTTTAGATTCGGCCAAACGGGCCAAACTGATAGCTTCCATCATAGTTCGTGGTTTCAACATTTTGACTTCTGCTTGGAGTTCCATCTTCAACCCACTGATATAACAACTCTGGAAGAACCCTTCACTCAATCCTCTTGTTCGATTGGCCAATTTTTCAAATTGAGCTTGGTACTCTCGGACCGACCCCGTTTGTTGTAGTTTGGTTAAGGCTCCCGTAAAGTCCTCAAACTCACTAGGACCAAATCGAGTGAGTAGTTGGGATTCAAAATCCTCCCAAGAGAGATTTGGGTAGGCAATACGCAACCATTGAAACTAGTGTAGAGCCTCCAATTCCATGTTAAAGGAAGCCATCCGGACTCGATGAAATATGGGTACATTATGAAGTCGAAAGAATTGGTCAACCCGACATAGCCACCCATCAACATCCTTCCCACTAAATTTGGGAAAGTCCAATTTGGGCATTCTAAAGGGTGGATCATGGTCACGATTCCTTGTAGAACTCTCACCTTGGTATTCCGATTTGGGTGGTTCTCTTCTCACCTTGCTGTCCACTTCTGTCAGTGCTTCTTCTAGGCGGTTGCTAGTGGCCTCATGCTCTAGGCGAAGACCTTGGACTTCTTCCCTTATGGAGTGAAAAGCCGAGTGCAAGTTCTCAATGGCTTTTGTTAGGGACTCCAAGTGTTCTAGTTCTTTCTGGTGTCCACGAGTACCCTGGGCCATTTTTTTGACCTTTTGTGACCAGTTACTAAAAATAGAATTGAATTTTTAGGACTTACTATTTTTAGTAAGTGCCCAAAAAAGTGCTTGGGTGCTATATATCAAAATGATCAGTAGAAGGAGGTGGTCACAATGAGCTATATATCTCAACACTACTTTTTGGCACCCCAGACTTTTTTTTTTTTTATCTCCTGTTTTGCTGAGTCTAACGGTGTTTACAGATTCTGATTCTGAGCTACTGAGCAAAAGTTGGCTACTGGAGCACTATCTATAACCGGCCGTGTTTCACACTCAAGATTCTCTCGTATTTTGCAGGTGACCGATATGACAGCTCTGTTTCGACCTCGAAGACCGTGAATTCTGCCCCGACCGTGCCGACCTCTCCGACTCGATCGACTCGATCGTGGATCGCCATTGTAAATTTTATCGTTATTCTCCAGACTTTCAACTTAAGTGTCACCCTCATGGCTTATCCCGAATGCATGTCCCTTCTGTTATTTTTTTAGTAGAGGACTCCTTTCTCATATGCTCACTTTTGAAATGCAGGTTTACGAACATGGATGTTTGGATTTTTATTTTTATTTTTACGTTTTTTACAGGTTGAAGTTTTAACAGAACCAGGGAATGCTAAGTATAGGAGTATGTACCACCCATAGGCCCTCTAATATACCGACAAGTGACGAACAATAGTGCTCGGACCAATATTTCAGGCCACTACTCAAGGAGGATTCCACACATACCCTTGAGCACACTACCTGCCTCTCCGACAATACGGGAGGGTAATCGTCCGAGATGCTCGTGTCCCGTAGACTATGAGTAATACAAGGCCGAAGAGCTTCCTAATGGCTAAAAGTTTGTTTAATCCTAGATGGTCTCCCGATATACCCGAAGATACGTGGGAGCTCAAGTCCGTGCGCGAGTTCTGTCTGAGGCCTGGGTATTGGAGCCTGATCGCCCCTCACTTCACTAGACGCTTTATGGGCTATCTAGCTTAGCCAATAACGATAGATCCTTCGCGATATTTTAAAACCCCCGGTACAAGGTTTCTACCTACTCAACTAACAATATATTTTTTTGTTTTTGGTCTGGAAAAAAAAAACACTGTATTTTTTTTTGGATTTTTTTTTAATAAGGAAAAACGGAATGGAAAAAACACACGGAATTTATACCTAACAAGCGGATTGGATGGCAAGAATCGTTGCAGTTGCAGCAGAACTTGGCCCTGGAAAGCGCTCTGATACCACTTGTTAAGATCCTGCTATAAAATAAACTCAAATAACACACTCTCACACAATTGCTTGGAAATAACTCACATAAACATCACATTAATATAACAGAAATTTGCATAAAGAACAATCTCACAATAGGACTGAATCGCAGGCCTCTTCGAGGGGGCAACCTCCTTCAATACTTCATTAATTTTGCAAAAGATGGTTACATTGGTGCCCTTTCGGGTATTTAAGGAGTTTCCTTCCAAGGTTGGCTTACATGCAAAATGCCACCTGGATTACATGCATAATGCCACCCGAATTACATGCATAGTGCCACTTTGAATTACATGCACAATGCCACTCGAATTACATGCACAAGGCCACTCGAATTACATGCATAATGCCACACGAATTACATGCACAATGCCACCTATCTACCATGTGTTACATAAAAAGGGTGCCATTTGTCATGGGCACTACCTAAGCTAAAACTTAGAACATTACAAAATATTAATCATGGGTACTACCCACGTTCACTAGGAATTATTACATCATGGAAGTTATTACATTAAGGGTTAGGATGAGATCCTAACACTCCTTCCTAGATGGCTTTTTCAGGTACAACCAAATCTGGGTCAAAGATGAGGACCAGCATAAGACGGTGTTCACTACCAAATGGGGAACGTTCGCCTATCAAAGCATGCCTTTCGGCTTATCCAATGCTGGCACCACATTCCAGAGAGCCATGGACTTGGCCTTCTGAGAGCTGCTCAACAAAGTTATCGTCATCTATTTGGATGACATGACTATATTCTCTCACAGAAAAGAGAACCATGTTTCCCACCTGCGGCAAATATTTGAAAGGTGTCGTGAATTCGGCATCTCCATAAACCCGAAGAAATCTGTCTTCGCGGTAAAAGAAGGTAAGCTGTTGGGGCATGTCATCTCCGAGAAAGGCCTAGCTATAGACCCTGATAGAGCAGAAGCTCTCCTCCGTTTGCCCGCTCCAATTGACAAGAAGGGCTGTAGTCCTTCTTCGTCCAAATCAACTTTGTGCGGAAGTTCATACCGGACTTCGCACAGGTAATGAAGCCCATGGCCGAATTGTTGAAAAAGGATGCAAAATTCCTATGGACTGATGAGAGAGGGCAGGCCTTCGAGGAAATCAAGGCTCGAATTGCACAAGCTCCGGTGTTGATAAACCCGGACTACTCCAAGGACTTCATCCTGTACGCGGTGGGAGAACCCGAGAGTTACGCCGCAGTCCTGACACAGAAGGGAGACGATGGTGAAGAGCGCCCCATAGCGTTCCTAAGCCAAGTGATCCAGCCACATGAAGAAAAGTATAACTTTATAGAGCGGCAGGTTCACGCTGTTATGAAATCTCTCCAAAAGTTCAGGCACTTTGTCTCCCAAAGCCGAACCATTGTCTTTGTGATACACCCGAACGTCCGAAGCTTCATCATACAAGGAGAGCCGGGTCACAAGAGAGCAGGATGGATTGCGAAAATCTAGGAGTTTGACATTGAAATACAGCCAACCAAGTTTATCAGAGGCCGAGCCTTGTGCCAAGAGGTGGCCTGAAGCGCAGCAGCCCAAATGTCCGCCTGTAAGTGGGAGGATCTAGCGACAACCGCCAACCTAACCAACTCCTTACCAGAGGAGAATGACTAGACAGATGACCTGGTGAAGTATTTCTGCACCGGGAGATGTCCAGACCACCTGAATGCCTCACAAAGAAGGAGGTTTCGGTTAGGTGCACTGAAATATACTCTTCGCCCCGAGGGGCTCTACTTTAAAAACATTGACGGCATCCTGTTGAGGTGCGTCAAGAAAGCAGACCAACCCAGAGTCCTTGGAGAATTCCACTCCGAGATGCCCAGGGGTCACCATTCTGCAAGGCCAACGACCTTCAAAATAATAAGAGCTAGGTACTATTGGCCCACTCTCTTTATAGATGCGCATGCGGTCTGTACAAAATGTGATCAATGTCAGAGATTTGCTGGCAAAAATAGAAAAGCACCCCTACCCCTTCAACCGATCCAAGCCGAGACTCCGTTTCAGCAATGGGGTCTGGACTTTATTGGGGTTATTACGCCGAACTCTGCAGCGGGGCACAAGTTCATTCTTACCGCCACCGACTACTTCACACGGTGGGCAGAGGCGATCCCCACAAAGAATGCGGACCAAGAGACGGTCATCAAGTTCCTCGAGAGCCTCATTACCCGCTTCGGTGTCCCTGAGTCAATAGTGACGGACAACGGTCCAGGGTTCGCAGGCGCTGTACTCACTGAGTACATCGGCAAATACGACATTTATCACAAAATGTCTTCCAATTACTACCCGCAGGGGAACGGTCTCGCCGAGTCCACCAACAAGAATCTGCTGAAGATCATCCGGAGAACAGGAGAACAGTAGAGAAGAACAAAAGGACTTGGCACCTGCTCCTGGACCGGGCACTGTGGGCGGATAGGATATCTTTAAAGAAGTCTATCAAAACGTCCCCCTATGCGCTCGTATACGGCAAAGAAGCAGTCTTACCTACCCACATCGAAATCCCCGCTCTCTGGATGCTTGATGAAAAGAGAGGCAGCGGAGATCCGGTAGATGACAGACTTTTTTGGCTGCTGCAGTTAGAGGAAGACAGAGAAAATGCGTACCAGGCCTTCACCAAACACGCTGAAGCAACACAAGGCTGGTTCGCAAAAGGTACCACTGCCCGAGTTTTCGAAATCGGGGACTTGGTACTAAAGTGGGACTCGCTAAAGGCGAAGCCGGGCAACCACGGCAAGTTTGATGCCCTCTGGGAGGGCCCCTATCAGATTTCCCGGGTGAACCAGTTCAACGCATTTGTGCTCCGAGATATGGAGGGACAGCTCCTCCCCATTCCCGTCAATGGGTTCCACTTAAAAATTTACCACCACTGAAGGTGCCCAAATGGGCCCTTCCTTGTACAGATTTCCCTTCTGCATTTTAGTTTTTCAGAATGTATATATTTGTTTTCAGCTTTCAGTTTTTCAGTTTTCATAGAGCCTAAGCAAAGGCAAAACCCGACTTCGCAGCGAAGTCGGGTGTCGCCCCTTAAACAGTGCGAAGTCCGGAAGAAAGCAGCCGAAAAATGGGCAAAATTGACTAAGTCTGGATGCGCAACCTGACTTCGCGGCGAAGTCCGAGTGCGCCCATTTTCCGTGCGATGTCTGAGTGCGCTCCAATTCCTGGGTGCACCCTGGGTGATCCGGCGCGGTAAGCTGAAAGCGCCCAAGTGTCAAATCAGATTGCACCCCTGTTTCGGGCGAAGTCCGAGTGCGCCTCGAATTTCGGGCGAAGTCCGAATGGCCCACTACAGCAAATATGAAAAATCCTAAGTGTTGGCCCAGGGCGAAGTACGACACAAGGCACAATTGGGAAAACAAAACAGAAAACGGCTAAGTGTCAGGCTGCCCCATTTTTCGGGCAAAGTCCAAATGCGCCCCGTTTCTGGGCGAAGTCGAAGAGCACCCCATTTTCCGGGCGAAATTTGAATGCGCCCATTTTCCGGGCGAAATTTGAATAACCCACCATGCCAAGCGTGAAAAATTCCAAGTGTGGGTTCAGGGCGAAGTACGGCACGGAGCGAAGTTGAATTTTTGGCCAGAGACTCTCTCTTGTAAAGTGTGCCCAGGCGGCAGCAACGACGTCAGCAATGGCACGATGCTCAAGGAGGTTTAATGATTGCACATCTTTCTAGAATGATGCAATAAAAGAGCATGGTGCATTTCGGACCAATGGCTACTAGGGTGCGCTTTTCAAAAATAAACCTGTGCACGACCACCAAAAAATCATAACGCCTCCACCAACTCCAAGTTAACTGCCCTAACTCCCTCCCTCGCACCATTAATGTTGTAGTCATTGTCTACAAAAAGAACCCTGGTGCAACCAAAAAATTCAAATCATTCAATCTGACTTCCTGACTGCGAGGAATAAAGCTGACAAACTCAGAAGTTGGAATTTCTGCCTCTTTCGCTTTGAAAAGGATGGACAAGGGAAAAGTGCCCATACAGGCGCAATCTAGTGAAGAACGACGCGAAGCTGAGGAATCACCGGAGTCAAGCGCTCATGAAAGTGAAGCACCACAGAAGGACCAGAAAAGAAAATCCCGGACGAAGAGGCGCATAGTTGGGCAGACTCCGCCACCACCCGTTAACCACCTGGCTGGGTACAAAGACGGCTCCTTTTCCATCAGCCTCTCCAAACTACGGCTGAACATTGCCAAATGGGCAGACAGGGTTTCGCCCTCACACCACCTCGGAGCTGCATACAAATCGAACCTGTACTGGTTCTTATGCCCCCCTATTCATCGGTGCCTGAAGCTGGTTGAAGCGATTGTACAATATTACAAACTAGCTACCCGGCAAGTCTGCGACAACAAAGGGAAAGTGTTGTTCACACTTTTCCTGGAGAGCGTCCAGCTAGCGTTCGCCCCAGGGCTGCAGTACGACCCCAGCGCGATTGTCAGAAGAATAAACCTAGACGAGCAGATGAGCCATTTTACGCAGACGAAGAGGATGAGAGAATTCCTCAACTCGGAGATGAGGACTCCGTTGGCGGCCGGACAGTGGCCAACTGGCCCCATACCCTTGGACAAATTAATATGTCTATATCATCCTGGCGTGGGTCCTAGGCTGTGACTCTGACAAGATAGTATGGCCGTACCAACTGGCGCTGGCAGAATGTCTCCTGCACGGAGAATTTTATGACTCTATAGCACAGAAGAGTGGAAAGCGCCCGATTTTCTTCGACTGGGCGGACTGGTTGGCATATGCAATTCATTCAAGCCTGGTCAGACTGCAACAGAAGCAGTCAATGGATTTCCGATTCTGCTCTTTCCTCGCATGGCTGTGCTTATATCACATGCACTACCGGATGAATGTTCCCGACTTGAAGAAAACAAATGAAAAAGGAGAGCCGCTGCCCGTGTACGAATGGACCGACGTCCTGTACAGAAAAGGCTCGTTCTATGAGTTTAATCTCAAATTTTTGTGCCAGGTCATGGGGTTGTTCAACCGCAAGGCATCTCGCCCACCGGAGGTCATGACAAAATACCTGTGGAAGAAAGAATATGGGGACACCTTCCGGCTGACTCAGGGCATCATAGTAAGAATCTACGGATTCAAAGGGAAGCCGTTCCTGCTGCCCTACTTCTGCACTGATCACCAGTTCGGGATGGAAATTGCGCGGCAGATAGATTATGTCGAAGAGGAATTCGGCCAGGGCAAGAAGAAAGGCCATATCTTCCAGTATCCCTTCACCTGGGCAAATACTGAAGTATATGAAATCGGGCAGCACGTCTACCTCGAGCGGGAGCTCCTTGACATGGGCCTGATAATGTTGCCGCAACAATGGAAATACGACCCAGACGGGGTCAGGGGCAAGTTCACGCACATCTGCCCCCGAGCGGAGATCATGCAGGAAAGAAGAAACAGGACAGGCGCAGACCTAGAATGGCATATCGAGCAGATGCAATCATGGCCTCCATGGCATGAATTCTATTGCGAGGAGGTAACATACGATCCAAAGCGAAACCCGGATCACCGAATGGAATCCACGGGTTTCAAAATATTCCTCGCCAAGGTAGCATCGCTCAACTGTACACAGGATAAAGTCATTGAATGCTGGAAGATGAGATGCCGCACGCAACACGACAAATCTAACCGGAGGACGCTGGCCGTCGATGATGAATTTTTGGCCTTATATGACCAGCACGCTGACATGTGGCAGCCCTTCGAATTTCGAGATTGCGTTCCCCGAGGCGCAAGAAAAAGGTTTTTAAGAAGGTCTTCGTCCCAGCAAACGTCAACTCCGACGACTTCCAGCGCAACTCCGGCAAGTAGTCAAGTGGGTCCAATGCAGCCTGCAGCTTCTGAGACAGTGCCCGAAAAGGCACAAAATTTTGAGAAGTCAACCCCTGAGGCGGCCCCTCCAGCAGAAAAAGTACCTGCACTGCTAGCTAGCAAATTGGCTACGACGAGCATTCTTCCAGCCAGACCCAGGTACAAGTTCATCGTGGGGACATCAGCGCCTGCTACCCCAACATTATCTCTTTCCTCTGGACCAGCCACGACGCCAGAAGAAAAGAAGAGGAAGAGAGTTGAAAGGTCAAAGCGGCCTAAAGAGCCTATACAGCAATCAGTCGTAGTACAGTCGGAGGCAGCAGCGCCAGAAGTTGTTTCTTTAGACAGCCCTGGACAAGAACCAGACACCCGGGCTGCAAGCGTCCCTCCAACAACAGCTCAGGCGGAGCCTGTAGGTACGTCCACTATTTCTCTTCCCCAAGTCTCAGTCAGCCCTGCCAAAATCCCATCTCCCATCTCATCAGGGCAAGCCGTAGCCGCGTCTCCCTCTTCCCCAACTACTCAGCCTTCTAGCCCCCCACATTCCTTTGACCAGTTTGCTCAGGATCCTAATGCCTTCCAATCACTGAGTCAAACCCTGGAGTCGTCCCCCGCAGCCAACACTGAAGTTGCTCCTTCGCCGCCCCGCTCCTTACCCCAGCCGTCCAAAACCCTACCAGCACCGTCCAGTCAGCCACTCATTTCCCCTAGGACCCGATCGCCCTCAAAAGCGGCCACCCCTTCTGGAATACCTCCCGCGTCCCTATTTGCAAGAAAAATGCTACGAAAAAATCCAATGCTAGAGGATCTGGACTTCATGGCCGAACTACAGAGCGCTAATGACCTGCCTTTGGCAGTAAGCGCCTCAGGATGTTCCCCGTCCTTTCTTCAGGGCGTAAAACAAAGAAGAGCTGAAGAGATAGCTGCCCCAGTAAAGCGCACAAAGTTTGACCTGGACAGGAGGGTGCTGACAACTGAGAAATTGGTCCCAAAAGTAAAGAAGCCCCTCCAAGAGATGACCGAGGCAGACTACGAGCTCCAAAGGAAGGAGAAAAGCTTTGACGAAATCAACGAGGAATACGAAATCCATGGTATTCGTCATAGAACAAACAATCTCCTCGTTAAGGATCTTGAAACCCAGGAAGTGTTGTTCTAGATGTAGAATAACACAAGGCAGCTTGAGGAGGACCTAGCTAGGGCCACCGCGTAGCTGGGATCAGCGCAACAGGAGATAGAGGAACTGAAGGCTCAGCTGGCCGCCTCTCAGCAGGAGGCCGCAAAGTAGAAATAGACAACTGAACGGCTGTCAGAAGAGAAGAAGACAGCGTTGGAGCAGGTTTCACAGCTTCAGGATTCATTGAAATAGTCGTAGTCGCAGCTAGCAGAGAAAGCATCACAGACGACGACCTTTTCAAAGAGCAAAGCCAAAGAGATGCGGGCTGGTCTGCTGCAGGGTTGCAAGCCCAACCTTGTCAAAGCTGTATCGGTCCTGGATTTCGCGTGCAGGATCGAAGAAATATCTGCCCAGGGAAAGCCTGTGGTAGAGGAGGCCGAACACCAAGCGAGGCAATGGCTGGACCTGGCTATGAAACTTGAGCAGTTTGAGCGCAAAGGCCTCCAATTCTCTCCTATGTCCCGACTTGCCTCAGAGTGGGCAGATGCAAGGGTAACCTTGCATATTTACTTCAAAAAGACAGAGAAGATAAGGGCCGCCAGAAGGACACTGGACGCCCTAGAGCATGAAAGAAACATTATCCTGGCCCCCTTTCACACTCTGTCCGAGCACGGGTGCCCGAGCTTCGTCAAGGATGGCGAATTTTTGGCCCTTGAACAGGTCAAGCAGAATTGGCTGTCCTTTGAGGCAGATACAGCAGAAATTGATAGCTGGACAGAGCCAATTCAAGAAACTCAGGTCACCCAGATGGTGTCGAAATACTGTAAAATCAACTCCTCCCTAAAGGAGTTAGGAAAAAGATTTAACACCATCGACCTGCACACAATCGCTGCATTCCACGCAGCATTAAAAGAGGTCAATGACCTTTCTCCCTTCCAAGCAGCAGTCTGGGACCAAGCCAAGGCTGCATACCAACGCATCAGCAAGTGGGCTGCATACCAACGCATCAGCAAGTGGGAGGCTGACAATGCGGAGCATTCAGTTTCAGAAGGTGAAACTGAGGAGGCAACTGCTGAAAGCGAACCTGAAGAAGAACAGTTGCCCAAAGGGAAGCGGTCAGAGCAGCAGAAGGTAGGGGAAGGAAGTTCCTCTGCACCCAAAGGATGAAGGCATGGTTCTTTGCGTCGAGGCGAGCTTGACACCCCGCGAGCGGCCAGGAATGTTGCCACATTTGGCACGGGGTGCCATGTTTTCGGTTTTTGTAAGTAACCTGTCTCTTTCTCCCTCTTCTTTGCAGTATTATTCCTCCCTCTTCCCCTTAAACTTCCCCTAGCAAAGTTTCCAGAAGTGTTCCTTGAAGTGTTCCCTGAAAATGGTTAAGTGTCAAGGCGCACCCCAACTTCGCAGCGAAGTCAAAGTGCGCTCTCCAGTTGGAGCGTAGTAGGGACAGTGCGAAGTGTGACAAAATAGGAAATGAGCAAAATTGACTAAGTTGGGGCGCAACCCGACTTCGCAGCGAAGTCGGGGTGCGCCCTTCTTCCTGGGTGCACTAGGGAAGCAGTGCAGCAAAAAATCAGCTAAGTGTTGGGGCGCAACCCGACTTCGCAGCGAAGTCGGGGTGCGCCCCCCTTTTGGTGCGCAGTCCGAACGGCAGGGATGATAGCAAAGTACTAGTGCGCAACCCGACTTCACAGCGAAGTCGGGGTGCGCCCTTCGACCGGTGCGCAGTTGGGCAAGTAAGTTCAGAAATTGACTAAGGCACGGAGGCCTCCCCAACTGCGCTGTTTTTCACCTGCGCAACCCGATAGCGCCCTGGTCCTGGGCGAAGTTGGATAAACTGCCTCTCAAAGCAGCATGTGTCACTCATCAACATCTGACAAGTGTCCACTTCGAGGTTCGGGTCGAGACATGACCAGAAAAAGGACAAAGCATGGGCTTCACTCTCTATGCCGATAAGAAGTTCCATCCGCCTCAACTACCCGCATTCCTGCTAACCAAAGGTTTGACCCAATTCATCGCCACGTAGTTGTACATATTTCAGGGAGACCATGCCGCGAGTGCAGTCCTTGCCGACAAAAGTCAGCATCAGCAGCTTCTCGGTCGCTTGTGTCAGCTATTGTCTTGTCTGGGACTTTGGGCCCATGAATGTAATCGGGGGGAAACTGAGGCTATAAATAGCCCACTCATTTTCATTGTAAGGGTGGAAGGGGAATATACTGCTAGGGAACCATTGTAGCTGTGTGTTTGCCTCTAATACAAGCATATACTTGGCTCTACTTACTGTCTTTTATCTTGTATGCTGCCTCTTCTTGTCATTTCTGCCTCATGTTTCTTGTATCATTACTTACTGTTGTATTGAATTCTGGACTCTAGTATTTGATGATCAAGTATTCTTGGAATGCATAAATAGAGGATACATAGGATTAATGATAGCTGTAGTTTCAATGTATGCTTTGTAAAGGAATGTTGTTAGTAGCGGTGATTGATCGTTGCCGTGCTGCTTATTCCCCCCCCAACTCCAATCACATTTGGATTCTCTTTCCGCACTTTTATCTCTTTCCCTGCACTCTTATCTTAACAACGAAAACCCCACAGGAAGCCGGCCTTCTCCGGAGATTGGCACGGAAGGCATTCCTTCCTCCTAGCCTTTCAATCTGGTGGGCGAATCTGGGTGCAATAACAACAAATCCTTTCCTCATGGCAGATTCGTAACCAACAGTCCACAATTTTTGTATTTTGAATCCCTACTTTATGGACACTCATCACTTCAAATTTGTCCACAATTGTTGTATTTTGAATCCCGTCTTGTCCACAAATGTTTTTTTTGTGTTTGTCCATTTTAAATCCTTGCTTCATCACTTCAGATTTGTCCACAATTGTTGTATTTTGAATCCCGTCTTGTCTACAAATGTTTTTTTGTATTTGTCCATTTTAAATCCTTGCTTTATGGACACTCATTAGTTCTAGTTTGTCCACAATATTTGTATTTTGAATCCCACAAGCATATGGACACTCATCACTTCTAGTTTGTCCACAATTTTTGTATTTTGAATTCCACTAGCATTGCAAATTTTTTTATTTTGTTTTCCACTAGCATTGCTTTCAAACATTGTTTTTCCCTTGTCTAGGATAGAAGTCATGTTTCAATAGTGTTTCAATATACGGTTTGTGGTTTTCATAAATTCTTCTCACACAAGAAATGCTAAACTAATGCTAAACTACTTGCCAAAACATTGTTTTTCCTTATCTAGGATAGAAGTCATGTTTCGATAGTGTTTCATTATACGGTTTGTGGTTTTCATAAATTCTTCACACACCAAATGCTAAACTACTTGCCAGAACTCCATTTTAAATTCTTCACACACCAAATGCTAAACTACTTTTGCCAGAACTCCATTTTAAGATATTATAAAGTTCTTGGAGTTTTGCCAGAACTCCATTTTAAGCTATTATAAAGTTCTTGGAGTTTTTGGTATTTTCTTTGTTTTCTAGAAGGACGTAAATATGATACATCAAATAAATAAAACTACCATTCTAGTTTTACTGGCTTAAACTGGATTAAAAACAAAGGCCTTTAGCTCCTCCAAGCTAGTACATGGAATATTCAAATCTATAACAAACCCATGCCAAATTTTCCTATTTATGTCTGGAAGATAATGCAATTGATTGTATTAATAAAAATGTACATAACTTCAAGTGAACAAGCTAGTACCAGCAGAGTGATTAGCTTGTTTAAGTTAAATATCTAAATTTTGTTCAAATTTTCCTTTTTATTGGTTGATTGTATTAAACAAAATGTACATAACTTCATGTGAACTACTAGAGTCAGGCATATCTAATGCACAACCGCTATTTAGTTAAAAAAAAAAAAAAAGCAATAATGAAAATGAAATATATAAAAAAAACAATACACAAGGAAATGTGGTGTATGGAATATACAATTTGCATAACAGGCCAAAATCCTTCGCCTCTTTCATGCTGGAGAGGAGAAGAGAGGAGAAGAGCATGTTTCCAAAGCCTTTGCTTGCTTGGATGACTCCTCTGGACAAGCACATGGAAAGCCTCCCTCCCTTATTGGGATTTGCAAAAGAAAATTAGTGGATAAAATCTCTATCCACACAAAAGATATTACAAAGGTAACGAAGACCGTAAATTCCAACAACCCTTATTGGAATTATTGGCATTTGCGGAAGAAAATTAGTGGACAAAATCTCTATCCACACAAAAGATATTACAAAGGTAATGAAGACCATATAATCCAACAAGAGGATTTCATTAAACTCTAGAACGATCAGAAAAGTTAAAAATAAATAAATATATAAAAACATGACAAAATCTCTATCCACACAAACGATATTACAAAGGTAATGAAGACCATATAATCCAACAAGAGGATTTCATTAAACTCTAGAACGATCAGAAAAGTTAAAAATAAATAAATATATAAAAAATCCAACAAGAGGATTTCATTAAACTCTAGAACGATCAGAAAAGTTAAAAATAAATAAATATATAAAAACATGTTGGTGTAAAGTAGAGCGTTCAGCGTTCACTTTTATTTACTTAATATTATGTGATCGGTGGCAGTTCTAGCTCTCTCAATACCAGAAAATGCAGTGATTTTAGAACACTATCACTGTCATTTGTCTCTGTATTTGAAAAGACATGAATATAAAATAACATGATGGAATTATATAAGGTCATATTTCTGCTGAAATCAACCATTCTATAAGCAAAACCAATAAATTGTAGGTTTGAACAGCATCAAAAGTTTTAAATAGTAGGTTTTAACTTGCATGTCTAAAGGTGCTAATAATATAATATTCCTAAAATAACATGATGGAATTATATAAGGTCATATTTCTGCTGAAATCAACCATTCTATAAGCAAAACCAATAAATTGTAGGTTTGAACAGCATCAAAAGTTTTAAATAGTAGGTTTTAACTTGCATGTCTAAAGGTGCTAATAATATAATATTCCTTACTTGCTTAATGAAAATAATACTCATAATAAGTGGATCATTACCAGTTAAAACTAACAAGCATGTGCTAAAGGTGCTAATAATATTTCTTACTTGATGCTTAACGAAAATAATATAGTGGTTACTACAATTGCCAAGTTGGTCAAGCTTTTACAGAAGGAAAAGCCAAACTAAAGTATGAAAAACAATTAGAAAAAACCCAAGCAAACCCTAGTTTGGACTTGAGAATTTACAGAAAACACATGAAATCTCTTGCTTGGTGTTACTCTTTGATCTGATGTCGAAATTATCACCGCAATTATCGACATCAACATCATTCATAACTATCCATAATAAATAACTATTCATAACTATTCATAACTTTCCACATAGGGTTACGGTTAGGGTATAAGTACCTGCAAATGTTGGTGTTACTCTTTTGATTTTCATTAATAAATAATAATTATCCATAATGTGATGGAACTCAATAAAAACCTGCAAATGTAATAAAAAGTTAGGCTCATCTTGTCAATGTTCAAGAACTTCTCATAACTCCTTAAGAAAAGACTCCTTAAGAAAAGTATCTTCATTTCTTCATTTATAGTGCATGAAATTTAAATAAAAGATTAACCAGCCAACAAGGACTTACTATATTTCAAAGTCAACACATGAATATTAACTCAACTAGATACTCAACTATAAAAGATTAACCAGCCAGCAAGGACTTACTAGATTTCAAAGTCAACACATGATCTAAAGTCAACACATGAATATTAACTCAACTAGATACTCAACTCGGGCTTTTTTTTTTTGTTAAAATCTTGAAAACTCAATAGTCATTTTTCTAATTCTTTAAGGTTATTGTAAATTCCTAATGAAAACTCCATAGTCAGTTTTTTCTTTTCCTCCAGTCATTTTATTGTCAATTCCTAATGAAAACTCCATAGTCATTTTCCTAATTCGTTCAAGTTTTTTCTTTTCCTCCATTCATTTTCCTAGGTTTCCTAGATTTTTTTTTTCTGATTTGGTTTTTGTGAGAAACCCCTACAACCGATGTACACGACTGAGCAGTCTCCTACCAACCATGACCTTTCATAAAGTTTCCTAAAGTTTAAAGTTATACTTATCAATAGGGAATTTAACAAAAAGCCACCACACACCCATCCCTCACACACTCGCACAAGCCGCGGTTTAAACCTTGGAACACTCGTTTGTCAATTCCTAATTCATTTAAGTTTATAAATGGAAAGAGTTTGAGATCATAAATTCACACCCACCCCTCACCCCTCACACACTCGCCCACGCGATTTAAACCTTGGACCACGTGTTCAAGGTTATTGTCAATTCCTAATTCATTTAAGTTTTTTTTGGTTACATATATGAATTGGTTATACCCGACACTGTCTCGTTAATGGTAACCCGGTAAGGCTTCCAACACCCGAAACTATCTCGTTAATGGTAACCCGACACCGTCTCGTTAATCGTAACTCGGAGTGAAATGGGAACTGCCGGGCGCGTCAGTCTGGTTCAACATGTGGGCTGTAGTTTAGACCTTGGACCACTAGTTTGTCAATTCCTAATTCATTTAAGTTTATAAAGGGAAAGAGTTTGAGATCATAAATTCATGATAAAGAAAGGTTTGAACCTTGGAGGCAAGCCTTGCTGGGGTAAAGGTAGTAGCAATGGTGGTAACAATCCCTAACCATGGTTGGTAGTAAACTAGCTTAGATATAAAGAAATGAAATGAAAGATTTTAATTACGTCCGCGAGACCCAAATATGGTCTATGGGACCTCAAATATAGAAGTACAACTGCTTAAATCATATCATATGATCTTTAATATCTTTGAAAAGGTTGTTCCTTCTCCTGCTGATTTGGGTTAGCAATTCCCCAACTTTTTTTATTTTACTGTCTTCAAATAACTCTGTCATAGACCCGTTTCCAAATGTTTCTTTGTATTTGCCACGGATATCTGAAAAACTCGGGCACTTATAGATGAAGTGTTCCTCTGTCTCTACTACCCCGTGCTGCATAAAGTACATATCCTTTCTTCCCATTGTTCTTTGGGTGTTGTCCATCTCCCTGTTTCACATCTAAGCCTATGAGAGCTAGTCCTTATCTGAGCAATGAGGATTTTTTCCTTCCACTTGATTTTAGCACCTATATATGCTTTTTCCTTGTGATCATATGTTGGGTTAAATTTTGCAATATAATATTGTCTTTTCCTGCTTGCATTTTTCCACATTCCACTTCTAAAAATTTCATTGACATAGCTTTTGATGTCTTTGTTGAAATTTGGGCATTAATTTATGTTGATTTCCCAATGTTTCATCGATTTCTGATTTTGTTTCATCCATGTGTTCTTCCACCTATTTAACTCTTCGTCCTTGGCTGCCCTTGGCCATCTGTCGAAATTTGGGCATTCATTTATGTTGATTTCCCAATGTTTCATCGATTTCTGATTTTGTTTCATCCATGTGTTCTTCCACCTATTTAACTCTTCGTCCTTGGCTGCCCTTGGCCATCTGTCGTTTTTCATGTTTTCTATTTTTTTCAAGTAAAATAACACCTTGGTCATAGCAATTGCTTCTAAAGAAAACATTCAAGTTTCAACTAGAATAATTTCATAAGGGGTTGTGGCCTTAATTTTGGTTGTGGCCTTAATTTTGAGAAAATTTGTGATTAGATATTTTTGAATCCTTTCTATTTGCCTCCATTTTGCCTTTGTTGTGACACTAGCCCACACCTCGCAACCATACAACAAAACCAGTGTAACAAGTAGGCCAAATAAAACCCTAGTGATCTTCCAGTCCCACAACTCGGCATTCCTACACATATTTTGAAGTCATGCTCTCCCTTCGTTCGGCATTCCTACACATATTTTGACACCTATGTCACTACCAAAACATTCAGATAACCCTTCATGTGTTCTGATTCTAGATTTTACATGCTCATATAATCTGTGAACTGTTGCCCTATAGTGAATTGGAACCTCTAGCTCTTCCATTATGCTCAATAAAGGATATATATCTAAAAACGCCGAGAGTTATCAATCTCGAGGCGCCTATCTCATTTCTTGGGGGTGTGAGCGCCTCGGGATTGATAACTATCGACGTTTTTAGATATATATCATGTATATCTAAGCTAGTTTAAATATTTAAAATGTTTGCAACGGTTGGTTAGTCGGTTGTTTTAGTTTAAATATTTTAAATGTTTTTGTTAATGTCGATTTTTTTAATAAAAAAAAAATTATTTACGGCGTGACATGTATGACCTCTTTGCCTCCCACCCCTTGTCTGCCATTGTAGGAAGGCCTTTCGGTGTAAAAATGAATGGGATTAACTAATTACCCTATGTATCAAAAATAAAAAATAAAAAAAATAAATTCAGCATAAAATGTAGTGAATTTGCAAATGCAATATTTTTCCTTTTAGATTGAAATGGGGTCCACCTATATTACCTCGTGACCCTGTGACCCCATGGTTTACTACACGCTACAAGTAAACAATGGTTTCGTAACTTGAGTATAGTTGAATAACCATATACCCACCTATATTACCTCGTGACCCTGTGACCCCATGGTTTACTACACGCTACAAGTAAACAATGGTTTCATAACTCGAGTATAGTTGAATAACCATATAAAAGATAAAACAATATCCTCCATGAATAACCATGGGATGAAGAGGTTAAAAACTACCTTACTTTCACCTTCAAAAACAACTTTAATTTTAGCAATTAACAATCTTCTTTAGGTCTCTTCGGTTGAGCTAATGCTAATAGAATTGAAATTAGGTGTGTGCCATAGAAGAAGAAGAGGTATTAAAGTGGAACGAAATTCCAACATAGAAAAAAATACATAGTACATGCGTACACCTCAACTAAGTCTCATCCCTTCTATGTCTTTCCCTTTTTTTTTTTTCGCTTGATAGGAGAGTGTTGTTCTTTTTTTTTCGCTTGATAGGAGAGTGTTTATTATAAACCATAGTGGTCATTCTCATCTTATCCATCCAACTATGTCTTACTTTGCTATGTCTTTCCCTTCATGTAATATGAACATAACCATAGTGGTCATTCTCATCTTATCCATCCAACTAGGTCTCACTTCCATGGAATATGAACATAACCATAATGGATCCTTATCACATCCATCCAATATATGTTTGTTGCATTTGGCAGTGGAACTCAAATGCATGTAGTACTTGCATCATCTATTCTTGGATTCAGAATATTTGTTTCTTTGGTGGAGATGTCAGCCTGTACATTGCTTACATTCGTTTCCCCAAGTTTTGAAGAATTTATGACGCATATAAAACATGTCTTAAAGTCTTTATTAATCGATCTACATTCCCAAATTTTGACATGTAAATCAAAAAAGAGTTTCATCTTGTTGCAAAAAAAGGAAGACAGTATTAATATTTGTTGTAAGCTCTTTTGATATTCAATTGATCAGTGCATTCTTGCACAGACACACCTGAACAAGCACTGGTTTATTAAGTAATTGTAAAGTCTTTGCACAGTCTGAAAATGTTAAAACAAAAGACCTAAATTATAATTTAAAAAAAAAAAAAAAAAAAAACATTGGGATCAGAGCAAAAGTATTTGAGGTACATGGATGAGAACAAAAGAGTAATGGGATGAGAGGATAGGATATTCCAATCCCCATTCCGCTGTAGCCAGCCAGCGACTGTTTATGGAGGTGGTGCCTGGGTTCTACATCTTAAATTATTTATGTTTAAAAATTAGCAAGCACTGGTTTAGTAAGTAATTGTAAAGTCTTTGCACAGTCTGAGAATGTTAAAACAAAGGACCTAAATTATAATTTAAAAAAAATAATAATAATTGGGATCAGAGCAAAAGTAGTTGAGGTAGATGGATGAGAACAAAAGAGTAATGGGATGAGAGGATAGGATATTCCAATCCCCATTCCGCTGTAGCCAGCCAGCGACTGTTTATGGAGCTAGTGCCTAGAATTAGGGTCCTACATCTTAAATTATTTATGTTTAAAAATTAGTAAACAATAACCCTCTTCATTATTCTCATCTAACCTTGGGCCACCCAGCCTACGGAAAAAGGAATGTCCAGAGTTCCACATGGCTTAAAATTTAATTTTCTAAAAACCCCTCATACATCTCACTGATTCTAAAATGGTGATCAATGAAACTAAACTGGATAGATAAACCTGTTTAAACCAAGGAAGTCTCATTCAACAACGAATGAGCTCTATAAAAATGGCCAAAGGCTCTGTAGTTTAATTCTTCAATTTTTGAATCCTCTTTAGCTGTCTTGGCCAACGTATCCCATGCCCTCTTTAAAAAAGTAAACTAGAGAGCAGAAGGAATTCTCCCAAATTTCATCTAGTTGATACAGACTACTCGTTGGAGACTGTTATTAAACAACAATAGCTGTAAATATCATTTTGATACATTTCTACAAGTAAATGCATTGGATGTCGAGAAGAATCAACATACTCCCTTTCTTATCCAAGGGAAAAGAAAAAAAGATTGAACAGTAACAAGATTCATTGCCTAAGAAAGGACTGGTAAATATCCTTACCTCCACAGCCTTCCACAGCCGTCCTCTTTAACATCAAAGCATAATCTAGTGAAACATCAAGCGTCTCTGAAAAAAGGGGAAGAGTATGCCATTAAAAATAATCTCAGTCCATGTTCAAGACGAACAATACTCAAATCTTAATAGCTACCGCAGGAAACAGCAACGAGAAATAAAAGCTTGCAGTATTAGAAGTTTGCATGAGGTGAGGGAAGAACGCCATGTGAAATGGATAACGTGGCAAATAAAAACAGAACCACGTAGAGTACACTGTTTGCCGAGGTGACACATCCGGTGTGAAGGCCACGTAGCGCTGTTTTAGAGTCCTCAAATCTTGGCTGTTGAAGGTTTGTTAATTATTTTTATTTTTATTTTTAAATTTAATTCCTATATAACGTACGGTTCTTAAGAGCTGCGAATCAAATCAAAATTTTTAGTTACCCATTATATGTAATTGATCTTTTAAAATTTCCAAGGATTTTTTTAATTATTTTTAAAAATAAATTTAATTATCTTTAATTGGTTAAATATATAAGATTTTTTTTTTTTTTTTTATAGATGCACAAGGTTGACTAATTTCTTTCAACCATGACCCCTAAGGAATTTAAAAAATATATTTATCAATATTTTAATTTTAATTGTGTATATTTTATTTCAATAAAAAAAAATACATATGACATGGGGAGAGAGAGGATGACGATGGGCGGGAAGTCCTCTGCGGGGGAGCTCGGGAGCGGCAACGGTTCGATCCTTGGGCGCAGCGGAGCAGTCGGAGGGCACCAGGGGTCCGGAGGTACGGAGGCGTCCTTGCCTAATGAAGGAGATCGGGTTGACGACGGTGTCAGTCGGGGTAAGGACCCACCAGACAAATGGGGAGGTGGGCCACAGAAGTCTTATGCCCAGGCAGCGGCTTCAGAAACCCTAAACGGTTTTTCTACCAAGGAGTTGTTTCCGGTTGGGGATGAGCTGGACATCCCGACGGAAGTCCTTTCAAGCTTCATGGAGTTTGAGAAATTTACCCTCATAGGCAAGTTCATTGGCGGTCGTCCCGACATGGAGACCATTCGAAAGTGGGCGGCAAGCAAATGGAGGACCTCTGGTCATATGGAGCTGGCGGCCCTATCCCGGGGTTTTTTTGCTATTAGACTGAACAATAAGGAGGATTACTGTAAAATCTTGGCTGGCGGCCCATGGTTTCTGGGCCGCAGAAGTTTATTCCTTAGAAAGTGGGGCATGGATTTCAATCCTGACACCCAGAACATCAACATTGCCCCAATATGGGTTAGGCTCCCGAGTCTTCCCCTCTTCGGATGGCATGAAAATGTTATAAGAGGTATTGCTCGCTCCATAGGGGAGTTGGTCACCATTGACCCTCCCACCCGAGCTCGAACAAGGTTCGTCCAAGCCCGTTTTTGCGTTTTGACGGATCTGGAGGCGAAACTCCCAACCTCCATCACTCTCCGGTCTGGAGGTACCATTCTTCATAAACAAGCTATTGTCTATGAAAATAGACCAGCTTTCTACCCCCAGTGTCGGTCCCAAGGGCACCTCCAGTCCCATTGTCCTCTTCAAAAGCCGGGTAAGCAGAAGCGTGAAACCTGTAACCCCCTGGAGCATGGTGAAGGTCAGGTGAAGCAGTCAAATCTTCCAAACGCGAAGGGCCATGAATCTCCAGGCCCCTCCAGAGACCGCGACGAATTCTCTCAGCCTGAAGAGAATTTCACCCTCCAATCGGACCCTGTGCAATTTGGAGCAGACAATCAGCAAGGAGCAGACTCCCACCTGGAAAGTGAGTCACAGGAGGAGAAGGATCGGACCCCATCCCAAAATATTACTCAGTCTGATTCACCCAAGCTCCAAGACCAGGGCCATCCCGATTTCAACCAGTCACAGACACTGCTAGAATATTACCTCCTAGGTAGGAGGGGTGAACAGTCCGGTCATATTAGCCCCCGAAATACGAGGAGCCGAAAGCAAAGTGTGGATTTTGGTAGTGAGAGGAAGCAGGGCCGTCCTCCTAACAAAGACAGGCGAGACAAAGAGACAACAACAGACGTTGCAAATGGAACCCAACGTCTGCTGGTTCTGGATGACTTTGACGCTCAGACGGACGAAGCGCATGCATCAAAACCTCCCCCCCAACAAGGAAGGGGAGGCAAGAAAAACCTCAAACTGTCCAGATGAAAGTCCTCTCATGGAATGTGAGAGGACTGAACGGTGCAGCCAAACGAAGGTTAGTGGCTGATCTCCGAAAGAGGACTAACCCTTCCATCCTTATTTTGCAAGAGACCAAGATCGATGCTATCTCCTCTGATAAAGTTGCGAAGGCCATTTGGGCCAAGGCAAATTGTCTGTCCAGCCCTACAGTGGGAACAGTGGGAGGGCTCATGGTTCTATGGGATCCAACGAGTTTTGAGGGCAGCCTGCTGTCAACCTCCAACAGGATCATCAATGTGTTGTTCCAGTCCAAAACCACCAATTTTTCCTGGATTTTGTCCAATGTTTATGCTTCGAATTCTGCCACGGAGAGAGCAAAAATGTGGAAAGCTATCTCTCAGATGAGGGAGAATTTTAGTAATTTTCCTTGGGTCTTAGGGGGAGACTTCAATTGTCCCCTTCATCCTTCGAAAAAAAAAGGAGGGTCCGACCATTCCAGCCGCAGCTTGGAGGACTTCAGAGATTTTGTCTCTACTAATAGCCTGCTTGACATCGAACTCAAAGGGGCTTCCTTCACATGGAGTAACAGAAGGATTGGGAGCAGCTTGATTCAAGTCAAGCTCGACAGATTTTTCATTTCCCAAGAAGCCATTCCCATCCTTGGCGGGGCTATTCTTTCGACCCTACCAAGGATTGGGTCTGACCATAACCCTATTTTCTTGGAGGTGGACGATGGGCCTATTTTTAAGACCCCCTTCAGATTCGAATCCATGTGGATTTCTCACAAGGACTTCAAAGGATTGGTTTCAGCATGGTGGCAACTGAAGGTGGGAGGAAGCGCTCCTAAGAGAGTGGCTTTAAAGCTCAAAATGGTCAAAGAGAAGCTGAAGGTATGGAATAAAGAGGTTTTCGGCAACATTTTTGAGTCCAAAAGATCCATCTCGGAGAACCTGAAGGTTTTGGAGGAAAGGATGGAACTCGAAGGTTACACTGAGGGTCTCAGGGAGGAAGAGCGGAGCCTTTTGGTGGATTATCATTCTATTCTCGCTAGGGAGGAAATATTTTGGTGCCAGAAATCTCGTGACCTTTGGTTGAAGAATGGAGACTCCAACACGAGGTTTTTCCACGCGTCTACCATGAGGCACAGAGGGGTCAACAAGATCAGAGAAGTGGCTTGCAAGGATGGGCGCGTAACCAGGGAGATAGAGGAAATCAGGAGCGAAGCGGTTGACTTTTTTCAGGATTTGCTTGGCACTCCTCCCGACAGCAACTTTCAGGTCCAAAAATCTCTGCTTGCCAACTTTTCGACTAAAGTTCCCCATGAGGTAAGCATCAAGCTTCTGGAACCTTTTTCCTCGTCCGAGATTAAAGAAGCTTTGTTCTCCATGCAACCAGACAAGGCCCCTGGCCCCGATGGTTTTCCCCCCATTTCTTCCAAGTCATGTGGGATGTTGTGGGTCCGGATGTGTGCGATGCTATACGGGTTATTCAAGCTTCCAGATCCATTCACCCGAAACTCAACTCCACTTTTCTCGCCCTCATTCCTAAGTCTCCCGCCTGCAAAAGTTTCTCTGACTATCGGCCCATCAGCCTGTGCAATGTTTTTTACAAGATTCTCACCAAGTCTATAGCCAATAGACTCAAACCCGTCCTCCCTCTCCTGATTGATCCTTGTCAGGGAAGCACTGTTAAAGGCAGAAACATTCTTGATGGTGTCATCACTGTCCATGAAACCCTTCACTCTGCTTACCGCTCCAAGAATGCTGCTCTTTTTCTTAAGCTTGACATGAACAAAGCCTTTGACCGGGTTGATCGAAGATTCTTGTGTGCAGTCCTCCTCAAGTTCGGCTTTCATCCTCACTGGATTGACCTTGTCTACAGCTGTATATCCACTCCCTTTTTTTTTGTCCTGGTCAACGGGTCCCCAGCTGGGTATTTCCAAAGCGCCAGAGGCCTCAGACAGGGCGACCCGTTGTCTCCCATCCTTTTCATTCTTCTGGCGGAGGTTCTGAGCTGGTCCATGAAAGAGGCTCTTCGTCAGAACAAGATTTCTGGCATTCTGTCGACTTCTAGAGTTGAACCTGTCACTCATCAGCAATTTGTGGATGACACCCTCATCTCCACTGGGGCGTCAGTTGCCCAAGCCAAATCCCTCAAGCGGATCCTTTCCCGTTATGAGCAAGCTGCCGGGAAAAAGGTCAATTACATCAAGAGCAAAATCTACTTTATTAACACTCCCCTGCGTAGGCAACTCCGGATTGCTAGAATTCTTGAATGCACTATTGATTCCCTGCCTACGTCCTATCTGGGGTTGCCTTTGTCTTACAATGGGCGTGCCAGTGGAGGTATGTGGAACATGATCCTGGAGCGCCTTCACAGGAAACTTGGCACTTGGAAGGGCAAACTCCTGTCGCAAGCCGGGAAAGCCACCCTTACCAAAGCTTGTCTTCAGGGGATCCCAACCTACTTTATGTCGGTGTTCATGCTTCCAGTTGTTGTTCACTCCAAAATCGAGAAGATTTAGAGGACCTTTCTGTGGTCTGGCAATGAAGAGAAATCTAGAATCCCTCTTGTTGCCTGGGACAAGGTGTGCTCGCGGATAGACCAAGGCGGCTTGGGGATGAGAAGATCAAGACTTATGAATTCAGCTCTGATCGTGAAGCATGCTTGGAGGATTCTATCTAGTGACCCGGTGGAGTGGGTTAAGCTGGTCAAAAAGAAGTATCTTGGCTCCAATTCCTTCTTTGATGCTGAGACCACCCCCGTAGCATCGGATTTTTGGAAATCTGTGCTCCAAACCCGTCATTTGATCAGCCTGGGAGCCCGCTGGATTTTGGGTGATGGCAACCTCATTCTCTTTTGGAAGGACAGGTGGGCGTCTGAAGAAGCCCTTGGGTCGAGGGCGGACCTTGCTGGGCTGAGAGGGCTAACCGACCCAAACTCCCAACTCAGGGTGGTGGATTTCATAGACCGGAGCACCCATTTTCCTCGGTGGAAACTTCCAGTCGTGGAAGGGTTTAATAATGAGGTTACCTTTCTAGCAAACATCCTCCAATCGGTTTTAATTCCATCTGCTAGGAGGACTGACAGAATCATCTGGAGTGGTACGGAGGATGGTCTTTTTTCTGTTAGATCAGCCTATGAGTTTCTTACCAGCAAGACTGCCCTGGATTATCGATGGAAAACTGTCTGGAGGAAAGGGGTCATCCCTAAAGTGAACTTCTTTGCGTGGATCGCTTTCCACAACAAAGCCTTAACCATTGACAACCTTCACAAGAGGGGTTTTGCCTTCCCCAACAGATGTTACATGTGTCTAGCGGATTGCGAGACGAGGGATCATTTATTCCTGCACTGCCCTTTTTCCCACTCGGTCCTCAGCATTGTCCTATCCTCCTTCCAAATCCTCTGGTGCTCTCCCCGCTCCCTCAGAGATGCTTTCCATCAATGGCCTAATCCTTTCAAGAATCCTAAACTTCGCTTCCTCCTTGAGGCCTCCTTCCATCATTCCATTTGGCAAATTTGGTTAGAGAGGAATGCCAGAATCTTTGGCAGAGCCCCTAAAGTGCCTCCTTCTGTCGCTCAAAGGGCCTTATCCTATGCCATCGAGAACTCTAATGTTGTTCCCAGTCCCCGTCCCCACCTTCCGAGCGAAGAAGCGATTTTCAAAAGGATGAATCTCTGGCCGTTTTCGGATGTTGTTAAAGGGCCCTGTCGAAGAAGTGTTATTTGGACCAAGCCCCCCGTGGGGTGGATTAAATTAAACTTTGACGGAGCGGCTAAGGGTAATCCTGGGCCCGCTGGTGCTGGGGGTGTTGTTAGAGATCATGATGGGAATCTTGTGATGGCCTACTGTGAAGATTTGGGCTCCCAGACGAATCACTATGCCGAAGCCCGAGGCGCTCTGAAAGGTATCCGGATCCTCTCTGAGGATCCTCGGCCTCTAATTATTGAAGGTGATTCGCTCAACATTGTGAATTACCTCCTAGGCACCAAAAATCCATCCTGGAGAGTCTACAACATCGTTCTTGAGGCAAGAACGCTTCTTTCCCAACGTGGCAGGTGGAAAGCAAATCATATCTTTAGAGAAGGCAATCGCGTGGCTGACCACATGGCCAACAAAGGGCTCGCGACCACGTGTCCGGTCGTGTGGCGGTCTCGCTTCCCATCCGAGGTGGAAAGATTGGCCAGAGCGGATATCCCTTCATGAGGTTTTCCTCGCGCAGATTTCGGAAGGCCCCTCCCGATGAGTATCGGGGTAGTGTGGCAATTTTGTCCAATCCCTTGGGCGATTGTGGGCGCAAGTGTCTTGTGAAGCGCAGTCCTGTTTCCAAAGCTATTTGTTTTCAAGTTTCCAAGACGCACCAGATTTGGTGCCTTGTAGGCTATCAACACATTCTTCTCCACCAAGGCGGTCTTGCTATTTTTTTCCGTTCCTGGCATTGGTTCGAGGTTGGCATTTCAAAGTACCCCTTTCCAACGATGCCCACGCGTGTTTGGGACATTGGCGGTGTGCGGGAATGTTTGGGCTTAGATCTTGCCAAATCCTTGCCTTGGATTTGGCACGCTCTTTCCAGTCCTTCCCGTGCATGCAAGGAGGATGATTTTACGACAAAAGGGGTGGCGAGACCACGTGGCACATTTAGACAGAGGATGGGTGAGATCGTGATCTGCGTGGCACCTTTCCTTTTTGGCCTTGGCTTGCGGCGTTGGATCCGGGTCGATTGTGGGAGGTGGCTCACGGTCAGATTTATCCTCCCCCCTCCCATTTTATATTTACGATTTTTTGTTTCAATCTCTGTTGTTGGAGTATTCTGTAGGTGGTTAACCATGGCTGGTCCCTTCATCGAGCCCTCTACCCTGTCCCTTTGCGATGAGGCGCGCATGTTCATGAAAGCTAAGAAGTTGTTGCCCTTCCTGGAAAAATTTGTTGGCCCTGACCAGGAGATTTCGCAGAGCTTCGTTGACACTTGGACCCAGGGTGATGTGGTCGTGAAAGGTATTAATATTCATGTTTCGGCTATTTTCTTGGTGGCGATCTCTGGTTTTCCGGCCCATGGGCGGGTCATCAGGAGAGATAACCACAATTGGGCCGAGGAGCTGGAGCAGCTCCCTGATAAAGGGAAAAACCTCGGATGGGACAAGTCGTGCCTCCTTCGGTCTGCCCTCCCTGAGCCATACAGGTCCGCCATGATTCCTATCATGCAATATATTACATGTGATGATCCCGACAAGCCTCTCCGTAGCTTCCACATTAGCTTCTATAACCACCTCCGCGATGCCAAGCAAGTGAGCTTTCCCGATTACCTTATGCACTCCCTTGGCCTTGCCATTGAAAAGAGTAGGAAAGCGTCATCCCCTCCCATCCATCAAGGCCTCATGGCAGTCATTTACAGGCATGCCCTGGCCATGCGCCCTCCTCCTCAGGTTGTCAACCCCTTGAATTCCCAAGCCCCCCGCAATGTGTCCTCTCCTGCGCAGGGCCAAGCCTCCAGCCCCTCCAGAAATAGCCCTCCCAGCGCTGACGGGCCTTCCCCCTACAACAGCACCTTTCGTTCTCGGCCAAAATGCAGTATTGGTGGCAAATCCTCCGCTCCTGGCAGATCCTCCCAGCGTCTGAGGAAAGCCAGAAAGGAAGAGAAGGATGTCCTTCCGCAGCAGATCCCGTCGGACACTGAGAGTGATAGGGAGATTCGTCTTGGCAAATCCCTTCTGGACCTGGCTTCAACCATTCTCACTACCGTCAATTCCATGATTAAAATTCTGAAGCAGGACCAGAAGCGCCAGAATTCGGAGGATCAGGAGGATCGGGATTAGCAGTTCCTGGTGTCTTGGCTGTTTTGCTTCCGCTCTCCATGTTCCAGTTTTTTCGGCTTTTACTTGTTGTTTTCCCGGTTTTGTTCCGTTTCGTTATTTGGTTTTCCAGGCCTAAATGCCTTTTTTGTAGCCTCAAGGCTTTTAGTCTAAGGTCTGCTTTACTTGCAATTAGGCTTATATTTACAGCCAAGAGGCATGATACATCATTAGATGTTTGGCTAATTTTGTACATAAGGTTTTGGGATCCTCTATAAAAACCCACTGTTAATATATTAAAATAATTACCAAAAAAAAAAAATTATATAAGATTTTTTTTTTAAATTGGGTTAGTGTGATAAACCCCTAGGATTAATACATAGGGTTGAGCAGTCTACTCCCAAACACGAACCATCTAAAGCCAAGAGCTATCTCTTCCCAACAATGACCCCTCTTAAAATCGAAAACTATGCTTATTAATATGGAATTTAACACGCAACCACCACACACCTACCCCTCACACACTCGTCCACACCACAGTTTGAACCTTGGACCTTCCTAAGAAGAGCCAAAGCCTGAACTATTGCATTGTCTGTCAGACAAATATATAAGAATGTAACCAATTGAAATAATATAATTCCATATATATATATTTAACTATTTTAATTAATTATATTTAATTTTTTTTTTGATGAGAAACCTTTTATATACAACATATACGCAACTTGTGAGGGGAGAGATTTGAACCTGGACCTCTTGATAACTCGAGAGTTTTAACTACCACTTGCTCTCAAACTCCTCTACATGAGCGGATTATATTTAATTTTTATCTGCAAATAATATTAAAAAATTAGTTTATATTATAATATATAAAATATATTATATAATTTTTATTTATTTTTAAACATAGAGCTAAAGAATGCAGTTTCAGATAGATAAATTGATCTTAGGTCTTCGCTATCGCTAGGGTACATAGAGGTCATCTTATCTTCGCTGTCACTAAGGTATATGGAGGTCATCTTCCTTGTGAAATGAAATGAAATATTTTCATTACATACGCTAGACCCAAATATGGTCTATGGGACCTCAAATATGGAAGTACAATTACTCAAATCATATCATATGATCTTTAATATATTTGAGAAGGTTGTTCCTTCTCCTCCTGATTTGTGTTAGCAATTCCCCAACTTTTTTTATTTTATTGTTTTCAAATAAATCTGCCATAAACTCGTTCTCAAGTGTTTCTTTGTATTTGTCACGAATATCTGAAAAACTCGAATTTATAGATGAAGTGTTCCTCTGTCTCTACTACCCCTGTGCTGCATAGAGTACATATCCTTTCTTTCCATTGTTCTTTGGGCGTTTTCCATCTCCCTGTTTCACATCTAAGCCTATGAGAGCTAGTCCTTATCTGAGCAATGAGTATTTTTTCCTTCCACTTGATTTCAGCACCTATATACACTTTTTCCTTGTGGTCATACGTTGGGTTAAAATTTGCAATATAATATTGTCTTTTCCTACTTGCATTTTTCCACATTCCACTTTTGAACTTTTCATTCACATAATTTTTTATGTCTTTGTTGACATTTGGGCATTCATTTATGTTGATTTCCCAACATTTCATCCATTTCTGATTTTGTTTCATCCATGTATTCTTTCGCCTATGCAACTCTTCGTCCCTAGCTGCCCTAGGCCATCTATCATTTGTCATGTTTTCTATTTTTTTCAAGTAACATAACAACTTGGTCATAGCAATTGATTCTAAAGGGAACATTCCAGTTTCATCTAGAATAATTTCATAAGGGGTTGTGGCCTTAATTTTGAGAAATTTTGTGATTACATATTTTTTAATCCTTTCTATTTGCCTCCATTTTGCATTTGTTGTGCCACTAGCCCACACCTCGCAACCATACAATAGAACCGGTGTAACAAGTAGACCAAATAAGACCTTGGTGGTCTTCCAGTCCCACAACTCGACATTCCTACACCTGTTTTGAAGTGCATATAGTGCTCTCCAACCACTTTGAGTTCTTTTCATCCTACATGTATTCCAATTAAGTTTGTCATGAAAGTCTATGCCCAGGTATTTGTATTCTACTACTACATCAAGCGGTTCTCCTACAAACTAAAATTTGAGTTGTTACTTCTTCTTTTTTGCTGAAATAATCATAATTTTCGTTTTGCTCGTGTTCACCTGCATCCCAACTTCTTTACAAAAGAGTTCTAGAGCTTGAAGGTGATCTTATAGATCTTTGGCTATTTTGGCCACAAGAATTACATCATCTGCATACATGAGGAGTTTTACCACATATTTGGCTAAATTCACACCCTCTCCCCCAAATTTGTTTATCCATTCTTCTAACTTTTTAATGTACAACCCAAATAAGGTCAAAGATAGAGGGCAACCTTGTTTGACACCTATGTCACTACCACAACATTCAGATAACCCTTCCTGTGTTTTGATTCTAGCCTTTACATGCTCATATAGTCTATGAACTACTGCCCTATAGTGAATTGGAACCTCTAGCTCTTCCATTCTGCTCCATAATTTTTTCCTTGGCACTATGTCAAATGCCTTTTTGAAGTCTACAAAACAACAAAAAGCCTCCTCTTTTTTGTCCCATATTTTTTCCACTATGTGTCTGAGCATGATACAATGATCAATAGTTGAGTGCTTAGGCCTAAAACCCGCTTGCCCCTTTGCTCTCTTTCCATTTTCTTCTACCCATATGCTGATCCTACGCTCTATCATACTCCCAAACAACTTTGCAAAGAGAGGGTTGATCATGATAGTTCGATAGTTTGAGGGATTATTTACATCTCCACTTTTAAACAAAGGAATGGTCAAGCTAGTTTTCCACTCAATAGGGAAGTCATTTTGTATGACCTCATTGAAAACTTATTTGATTTGCAGTGCCAAGATATCTACCCCCCATTTTATATGCTCTTCTTGAAGATTGTCTTGTGAATCGATCTTCAGTCTTTACTATTGTTAGGGTCGCTAGAGTACATGGAGGTCATCTTCTTTGTGAATCGATCTTAGGTCTTTACTATCACTAGGAAAGCCTAATGCCTTTACCATTGTGGAACTATGATAAGCTAACTTTTACTTTGATCACCATATTAACTTTGATTTTATGATGTAGACTTTAGACTATATATTTATTATATAATGATATATGTTTTTAATAATATTTATTATATTAAATTTATTAAATTATTTTATTTTTAAAAGATACTATGTTATATTTGCTTAATTATGTACTTTTAACTAATATAAGTAGTATTTATTAGAACAATTATATGTTTAGAGATAAACTTAAAACAACAATATTTGAATGATTAATAAAATATTTTTTTATCAATAATATTATTTATTAAAATTTGCAAGACTAATAATTTTTATGACAAATTTTAGTTGATTATGATTTTAGAGAAATTTATGTTAGGGTTTGCACATATTGTTGTCGCCATTGCATGCAGAAGCCTTGACAAAGATTAAGCGAGTGCACAAGACATATACACAATGGATAGGAGAATTCAACAAGGGTCTGTAGGCCCATGGAGGAGTTAAAACACAAAAAAACTACAAATTGATTATAGGATGATAAGAAGAGAAATGATCACAAAACCCTTTATGTTAAGTAGTTTTAGATAAAAACAAAATAGGATGGAAATAATGCCAATTTTATGCAATTAGATCACCAATATCCAGGGAAATTTATTACAAACCAATAGGACCACATGCATAAAGGATCATAAAACAAAATTAGTTTACAACACAATCTAGTGGGGAAAATTCCCAACTAGCAAAGAAAAAACCCCAAGGGTAGAGGATACCAAGGATCTAGATTTAGGGAGCAGATCGAAGGAAAAGAGAATTTGTACAAGAAAACCCAAATGGCAAAAAATCTCTCCAAGACTGATATCCAAGCTCACTCAAAAGGACTAGGCATAATAACACCTATGAAAGAGAAATATAATGGGGAGATTGCCAAAAAATGAGCTTCAAAGATGCCCTTTAAGGAGGCCAAGACTAGACAAGAGGCATTAACAATCCAAGAATGCCAAGAAGAACATTGAATATGCCAAAGGTGGATTTGAGGAAAACAAAAGCATGAGTGTGAGAGCAGCACATGAGTCCTTTATAGTAAAATTAGAATGAAATGATATCTAGGATGGCATAGATGCCATGGAAATAAAGGCTCTAATTTGTTAATTTATGGGTTTCCATATAATCCTACTAGCGTTCAAGCTATGGGATTCAAAATAATGGAGAACCAAAGGTGAGTTTCAATTTTTTTTTATCCCAATGTGTATTTTCTAGTCATGTTTGCTATAGAAGAGGATAGACATACTTCAAGGAAGACCATGGTTCTTTAGTAGATCAAGGATATTTATGAATCATTGAAATACAAAATTTAAAACGAAGGAGAAAATTCTCTCAACTAGACCTATTTGGATCAAAATGTTTGGTCCCCCAAAAAAATTTTAGAACCCACAAATCCTACTTGCAATTGGTAACACCCTAGGTACTTTCATGATGATAACTGACAATACTTAGATGTTTGAACATTTTATTAATGCACGAATCTGTGTGTTGATAGATTTTGACAAACCCTTCTCAAGAAAGGTCACATTACAACTTGGGGAAGATACATGGGAACAATGAATGGACTATGAGAACATTCTCTTTAGATATAGAATTTTCCATGAATATAGTCATTTGACTAAGGATTGCCAACATAAATTTTAGGAGCAAAAGAAAGCAAATAAGGAATAGGAGGGATTCCAAATACTAAAGAAAAACACACAAAAAAACCTATAACTAAGGAGAAGGAAGTGCTTTCGACAAACATGTTTGGAATCGACCTTCGAGAAGAATAATATCAAGCTAAAATAGAGATTCTAGAAACATATTTAGAGGAAGCACAAGGAGAAACAAATATGCAAGAAGTTAAAAATCAATGGAGAAAACATTTATGGGGAAAAATAGTATTAAGGGAGAACTAAACCAAGTGGAATTTAACTATTATGGAAAGAATAAAGAAAAAATAAAATAAATAAAAAATTGTTTCTTTAGATGGAACCACCAATAATGGATTGGTACCCTATACACAAGAATTGAAAGCTATGGGGGTGAACTAGGAACCTAGTAAAAATATGAAGGTGGACACAAATTAAAAGGTGGGAAAAATGTCCAACCAACATCACGTGGAAAAGGAAGGTAAAAAATTAATTGAGGAAGGTAAGGTTACAACAATTACCCATATTTTTAACCCTTGTTATTGATAAAAGTTATTACATGGAATATTAGAGGACTAAAAGGAAGTGCTAAACAAAATGAGATAAAAAGAACGATTCAGATAAATCGTCCACAAATGGTCTTCCTCCAAGAGACAAAGGTATTTTTCGAGGAAATAGATATAATAAAATAAGGATATGAAAATCTATTAAAGTAATATCCTTGAGTTGACAAGGAGCTTTAGGGAGGGTTACATGCTTGTGGAAACCCAAATAACTAATGGTACACTATATAGTTGGTATCAAAAACACAATTGGTGTGGTTTCAAAAAATAGATAGTATGACCAATAAATTATCTATATGAATGTATATTCCCCAAGAACCATTAAATAAAAGAGGAATCTATGGAGGGACAAAATATATCTTCTCATAATATTTTAGAGCATGGATATTGTTTGGAGGGATTTCAACACCATTCTCTCTCTAGAAGAGGCGTAAAATGAACTTCGATGAAGGTACGAATATCATGAGTGAGTACATGGGATATCTACACCTCATAGATATCAAACCTAAAAATCTTTTTATGACTTGTCCCAATAGGAGATTGCGCTCGACTTGCATTTTGATAAGATTAGACAAGTTCTTGGTATAAAAAAATCTCTTGATACATGGACATATCCCGAAGGTCAAAATATTACATAATGCAAGGTTGGATCATTGGCCTATAATGATAGAAGTTTGAAAAACTAATACAAAAAAAGCACCCTTTTGGTTCCAACTCATTTAGATTAGAGACAAATTATTTAGACCATGAATGTAATAGTGGTGGCAGGAAGGAAAACCAATACATGGCACAAAAATGTTTTGTTTTTCCAAATGAATATAGTATATCAAAAACAACATTAAGAGATGGAATTGGGAGGAACATGGATATGTCACAAAAATAAAAAAGAATTTATTGAATGATTTGAAGATTCGAATAATCAGATAAGAAAGGAGGGGCTCATAAAAACTAGAGCCAAAACATAATTGGATCTCACAAACCAAAAGGAGTAATGGAAAAGAAGGGAGGAGCTATTGTGGAAACAAAAATCTAGAATCAAGTGGCTAAGAGGAGACAAAAACACATGATTTTTTCATAAGTCCCTTTAAGCCCAAAGGACTTATAACTTCATTTTTTCTATAACAAATGAAGAGGGGAAAATGATTTACACATGGAAGGGCATGAACTTGATAGCAATGAACTATTTGAAAATATGTTCATGGCTGAGACCCTAGATCTAGTAGCCCAACAAGAAATGCTACAGGATATGCCCACACTCATTACATGAGAAGTAAATGATATACCAAGTGCACTATT
>JAQPPZ010014113.1:0-79370 GCA_028583015.1 Wollemia nobilis
AAACCTAGATCATTTATGCGGTGGTTGGTGGCATGAAAGTGTATTGCTTACTGTTGGGTGGTTTCCTTGGTTAAGTATTACTTTCTTTGGCTTTCTCCTCATGTTATGTTGGTTTTTCATCCCTCCTTTGATGATGTCATTCCTTGAAAAGTTTTGATAGTGATATTTTCTCATGCTTATTATCCAATGTTGGGATTCATTACTTAATTATTGATGCTTTATTGTTGTTTCCATAATCGTAGATCTATTTTTCATCTGACATTCATTTTAGTTTGCCATAAATTTAATATCTTGATGATGATATCATCGCCTTTTGAAGTTCAATGCTTTTAAAAGTTGTGTAGATCATCATACTAGATGTGTAACAACCCTCCATGGGAGAACTCATTATTAAAAATGAATTTTGTATTGGTGTGAATTTTTAATACATAGCTTTATTTTATGATGTCAAAAATAGGGTAATTGCAATTTATGCTTGGATGCTACTCTTGGAATATGGTACTATTGATGCAATTGTGGTTGCAAGACTATGTACTCTCACTAGTGGATCAATGAGGATAACCACCTAAGTTGAGAGATATTTTGGGAAATGATGATGATGAATTGGTCATCAACAACTCAGGGTAATAAAAATACCCTTAATGTAGATGCATTGTATTGTTCTTATTTCATGTTCACACCATTGGGCTAGGAAGTTGCCTATGCAATAAGTCTTCTTAATAGGTTGGCAATAGAATGAATATCTTAAAAAGGGAGCCACCTACTTAAATATAAAACAATGGTGTGTAACATTATTGATGTGAATGGCACTTATGTTTGTTGATATTATGCTTAGAATTATGGATAAGCATTATTAAATTATTAATTTGAGTGGTATCATTAATAATTGAGAATATTGGTATCAATGCTAATAATTAATATTAGCAATTGAAAACTAATAAAATAAATTATTAAAATTAGTTCATAAGGAAACTCTAATTATTGTATTGTTTTAATTCTAATGTTAAAACATTTGGAGATAATTATCTTATGGAGGTTTAAAAAAAATATAAGAATAGCATTAATGAATTAGAAAATTAATGGTCTATTTATATGTTAATAATTTTATTAATTAGAACACTCTAAAGAGAACATTACAATCCAAAATGGCTAGCTCAAAGGAGGCTTGAGGGAAGAATGTGAGATTCTTCTTGATGAAACAACCTTAAGGTCATTTAAAAAAAAAGAAAAAGGCTATGTTTTGGGATTGTTAGAGGAGGAAGGACAAAAAGGAGGAAGTAGAGAATCAAAGGGGAGGTGTGTGCATCAGAGAAGCAATCAAGATAGGCATAAAAAGAGGTAAGCTCACGAGAGTGGAAGTCTTCCACTATTGTAGTGCATTTCCTATGCAATGTTTGTTTGGGGTTGCATGTTGATTTGTGATTAGCTTTGCTACCTTTGAGGTAATGATATTTTATAATATTTCTTTTGGCATGAAGGTTTGTATTACTTGCATTCATTCTAGTTGTTTCTAGAATAGATTCATGTTTCCCTAGATTATTGTTGTTTTCTCTCTAGATTAACTTTATGTCCCTTATTGTTAAGCTTGTTCTAGATGCCTTCCAGCTCTAGGTTCTAGTTATATTCTCTTGACTTTGAATCAAAGCTGAGTTTTATGTCTTAGAACAATTCGTATGATTCTTTTGATGTTTAGTTTTCTTTCTTTAATCATGCATCGAGTTAATCCTATGCATGAGATGTTGGTCTTCGGTAATCAAGATTGTACCTTGCTTTAAGCCAAGGTTGGTAGTGTTGCATGTTATATTTTAACCAATTTTAACTTGTGCATGAGACGTTGGTCTTTAGTCACCTTAGATCATATATTATTTTTGAGCCAATGTGGGTATTGAGGCCTATAGAGTTAGATCCAAGTTTGTCTTTGCCTATAGTTGTTTGTTGGAATAAGTTTTTTTAAGGCTTACTTGGGAGATGCTCATGGAAAACCATGGTCAACTATTCTATTTTCTGAATCCTTTAAGACTTGGATGAATTAATCTTCATAGGAGCAATTGCAATATGTTCAATGTAGATTTATGTGCAATAATAATAGAAAAAAAAATGTTCTTAACAATAATAAATGCATTAAATATTGAGTTGGAAATGCATGATTGTATTAAAGTATATGGAAAGAGTAAATCTAGATGTAAGGAGTAAACGAAGTGAGTAATTTAAATTTGTTGATTGAAATCTTGGATTGATATAGTAAACTTTAGATTAGTAAAAAAAGAATTTTATTTTATTGAATAAATGAAAGAATGTTGTTAAAGATAGAGTTAATTAAGAAAGTAACTAATGATTTATTTTTTTTGTAAGTTGATGTTTTCTTCATGTTAGTGAGAAGATGGGTTTTCTATGGTTAGTAATTTCTATGGAATAACTAGTAATAAAGAGTATTTTATTTTTTGCTTGATCTAAGAAGGGTTGTAAAAAATATATATTATAACGGTTTCCTAAGACTTGATTAGGTATGGAAACCATTATAGAGAGAAGTATGGGATTCTCTCATTGGTTGTTTTTATCTTCTTATATTGCACATGGATGTTTGCAAATACATAGTGTGAATTTAGTTGCATTTAATGATGAGTTGCCTTGATCCCTAAGTGTTTCTCAATATCATGGAAAATTCCTTACATGAGGAAGATAGTGGAAAGGAAATGGAGCAAATACCACTTAGGCAGAATGGCTCTGATGTACTTTGGAATGGAAAGTGGATACATAAACAACAACTTGCTTAGTATGGTTTGAATGAAAACTTTTAATGTTAGAAATTGACAACTTTTGTAATGAGACAGTTTGTTTTGAAACAATAGGGTAAAGAAAGTTATGTAATAGGATTGTGTAGCTTATAGTGATCAAATGTAATGGTGATCTATGTTTTCAAGAGAATTTCATTTATTCATTAATGAAACTTTTAAGAAACTTTTTATGTTTACATGGTTATGTACTTTGATTAGTTTAAATAAATGAATCTTAGCATGATACTTTTATGTTGAAGCTTAGATGGTGTAACTTTATGATTTATTTTCCATGATTAAGAAATATTTATAGCTTATTATTGGAATGGGTACTTTTATATTGAAGCTTATTTTCATGACCCTCCCTAGCTGACTTTATGGCACAAGAAAACAATGTATTAACCTAATATGTGGTGATACCTAGTTTGAAAAATTGAACCAGCTATGTGATGTTTAGTTGAATTTTAAGGGCATGTTATCGCTAACATATTACCAAGTGTGCATGATCAAGTACACTCATAGGTGGATCAGGCAGAGTTACCCACAAAAAATGAGGGTACCAAAGATCAGGGAAAATGATGATTAAGGTACTTGGAGGTAACATGAATAGATACCTTCATATAGGCATGCATTGATGAAATGGATAATCATTGATGCTTTATCACCTTGAGCTTTAGTTGATAGCCTAGTAGCTATCATAAAATATTTGGCTAATATAGGTGATTGGATTGATGGAAAGAATCCCTCTTTGATTGATTGTATAAATGTGTTTTCTCTCTACTGCATCATAGCTTGAGTAGTTTGATGATTTAGTTTCTATATAGGAACCACTACAAGATTATTATAGATGCATAAGGTTAACTTTCATATTGAAAGTGAAAGCAAAGCATCCTCTTTGTGAAAGAAAATAAATTAAATTCATATGCTGAATTTAAATGCTTTTAAATTAATTAATGAAGTTTAAGAAAATAATGATTGGCTCATTGGAGCTCATTAGTAAACTTCATTTGCAATTAATTAATGAGTTTTCATTTAAATTAATTAAAAGTGGTTATTTTAATGATAATAGAGAATTCATTAAAAGGTTTTAATTAATTAATAATAAATGAAAGAGGATCTTTCTTTTGAACAAAAGAATATATAGATATATTATAAATATCTTTTAGTATTAAAAAAAAAAGGAAATAAAATAAAATGTCATGATCCATTTCCTACATGGTGCAACCTATGGAAAAGCCTACGATGTTATTAATTTTCCAAATATGGAAAATATGGGAAGAACACACAAAGGATAGAGGACGAGCATTGAAGGGAAGGAGGCTCAAGATGGGGGCATGAGCTTCGAGAGGGCGACAGATGGATCACCTGGGCGGATGGGCACGTAAGGTGGAGAACAAAGAAAAGGAAAGGGGGAAGGAGGAAGAACAGAGGAACAGAGAAGAATCTAGGGAAAGAAAATAAATACACCAGGAGCGGGAAGGAAGGTAGCAGACTTCACTAGAATTCCATCTCAGTGAGGACGTACAGGTTGGGTTGTTCTAAGATTGAACTATGGTTTTAAATTAAATATATTTATTGAAACCACCCTGTGTTTAGAAGCACTCCGCATTTGTTTAAACCACCCTATGTTTGGAAGCGCTCTGTATTTGTTGAAACCACCCTGTATTTGGAAGCACTCTGTATTTTTTGAAACCACCCTACATTGGGAAGCGCTATGCATTTGTTGAAACCACCCTGTGTTGGGAAGTGCTCTGCATTTGTTAAAACCACCCTATGTTTGGAAGTGCTCGGTGTTTGTTGAAAGCACCCTGTGTTTGGAAGCGCTCTACGTTTGTTGAAACCACCCTATGTTTGGAAGTGCTATGTGTTTGTTGAAACCACCTTGTGTTGGAAAGTGCTCTACGTTTGTTGAAACCACCCTATGTTTAGAAGTGCTCTGCATATGTTGAAACCAATGTGCGCTATTGAAAGCACTATGTTTATCTTGAAACCACTCTACGCTCCTTTGGAGATTGCCTTGCGTTATGATAAAGCGTTGTGTTTGATTGGATTTTACCATGAGCAACGTTGGGTGCTCTATGTTCCTTTGGAAACCACCTTGCGCTATGAAAAAGCATTGTGCTTGGTTGGAGTATGACATGAGCAACGTTGGATGCTCTGTATTTATTAGAACCGTGTTGTACAAGTTGAACGCAATGTTCAATAAAGAAAACCACCTTAGATTTTAGGGAGTGCATGTTTAGGAAGAAACCAATTAGCATCAACAAGAGCATTCTTGGTTCTAGAGTTTAGACGCTAGGTTCACCATGATTGCCCAACACACCTTGGAAGATGTTAGTGCTAACTTTAGTCCATGCATTACGTAAGGGGTCATGTAGTGTGGTTTTAATTAAAGCACCTTTAGATTATATGAATTTTTATAATAGGGTTTTAATTAAAAGAACCTTTGATTTATATGAGTTATATATCTGGGTTGTAATTTAAAAGATCCTTTGATTTATATGAGACATATATTAGGTTTTAATTAAAATAACCTTTGATTTATATGAGACATATATTAGGTTTTAATTAAAAGAACCTTTGATTTATATGAGACATATATGAGGTTTTAATTAAAAAATAACCTTTTGTTTATATGAGACATATAGTAGGTTTTTTTTTTATAGTTATAAGTGTTTGTATTTATAGCGGGTTTTAACAAGGATCCCAAAACCTGATTACATAAGCAATGGGCCTAGGGCATCAATCCCTTGAAACTGAACACCAAAATAGAAATCCTGCCCAGCGTAACAGTAAGCATGAAACAATCCCTCTTAGTGGGAAACAAACAAATAAGAAAGAAAGTAGTTTTGGAGATCCCGCCCAGTGGGGAGTAGCCAAAAACCACCATCGAGAAGATCCCACCCAGCAGGAAGCACAGAAAAACCGTTACAATAAAATCCCGCCTCGTGGGAAGCAGTCAAAACCACCACAAACGGTCCCGCCTAGCGGGAAGCAACAGGGAAATCCCGCCATCCGGGAAACCAACAAAAAAGAAAGGATCCCGCCTCGTAGGAAAACCGGCGGATTTGGCGGATCCCGCCTTGTGGAGAAACCATCCCGCCCATCGGTAAAACATTCAGTTCAGCGAGAGCCATCCTGTAGGAAGCCGACAGCCAGCACAGAGAGGATCCAGCCCATCAAGAAGTGACCAGAGAGTTGCACCACAAGGAACCCGGCAGCAGGGACCAAGAATCGGGAAAACAAAAGAGGATCCCAGCAGCAGGGACCAAGAATCCCGTCCAAGCACAGAGCCCGCCGAGGGACCAAGAATCCCGTCCAAGCACAGAGCCCGCCGAGGATTCACAAGAAAAAGGGGGAAGCTATCCAAACCCTAAATCGTCACCTCCACCGCACCGAGAAACGCAGGGGACCAGATCCACGTGAATAACCTACAAAAAAACCCCAGGGGGAAGCCTGAGGGAAAAAGGGAAGGGATCCCCAACCAAACAGGGATCCCTGGGAAGCACTAGTCCGAAAAAACAACCAAGGAAACCCTAGCCGACCGGGAGGGGCGCAGATAGTGGAGAAGGATCTCCCCCCAGGAGATCATCTGCAAACAACCACTCCCCGGGGAGGGATGACCTGGGTTGAGCCAGGAACTGGGCAGGAACCAGGAGCCATGGGAGGGGGAGCAGGGGAGGGACCAGAGCCCTCCCCTCTCTACTTTCTCCATCTCCACCTAGACATATAGTAGGTTTTAATTAAAAGGAACCTTTGATTTATATGAGACATATATTAGGTTTTAATTAAAAGAACCTTTGATTTATATGAGACATATATGAGGTTTTAATTAAAATAAGAACCTTTGGTTTATATGAGACATATATTAGGTTTTAATTAAAAGAACCTTTGATTTATATGAGACATATATTAGGTTTTAATTAAAAGAACCTTTGATTTATATGAGACATATATTAGGTTTTAATTAAAAGAACCTTTTATTTATATGAGACATATAGTAGGTTTTAATTAAAAGAACCTTTGATTTATATGAGACATATAGTAGGTTTTAATTAAAAGAACCTTTGATTTATATGAGACATATATTAGGTTTTTAATGAAAAAAGAACCTTTGATTAATATGAGGTTTATATTATGGTTTTAATTAAAGGAACCTTTGATTTATATGGGATATGTAAATGTTAGGTTTTGATTAAAAGGAACCTTTGATTTTATGGAAAGTTATTGAAGGTTTTAATTTAAAGAGAATCCCTTGGATTAATGTTGATTATCGTAGGAGTTCTAAATGAAATGGAATGAGGATTTATTCATTAATGGACGGACTACCTAGGCGGACGGGCACATAAGGGGGAGAATGAAGGAAAGGAAAGGGGAAGGAGGAAGAACGGAGGAACAGAGGAGAAGCGAGGAAAAGAAAGGAAATGCACCAGGAGTGGGAAGGGAGGTAGCAGACTTCACCGGACTTCCATATCAATGAGGACCTACAGGTTGGGTTGTTCTAAGATTGAACTATGGTTTTAAATTATATGTATTTATTGAAAACACCCTATGTTTGGAAGTGCTCTGTGTTTGTTGAAACCACCCTATGTTTGGAATCGCTCTGTGTTTGTTGAAACCACCCTGTGTTTGGAAGCGCTCTACGTTTGTTGAAACCACCCTATGTTGGGAAGCACTCTGCATTTTTTGAAACCATCCTATGTTGGGAAGTGCTTTGTGTTTGTTGAAACCACCCTATGTTTGGAAGCGCTCTATGTTTGTTGAAACCACCCTGTGTTTGGAAGCACTCTGCGTTTGTTGAAACCACCCTATATTTGGAAGCACTCTACGTTTGTTGAAACCATCCTGTGTTGGGAAGCGCTCTACGTTTGTTGAAACCACATTGTGTTTGGAAGTGCTCTGCATTTGTTGAAACCATTGTGTACTATTGGAAGCGTTGTGTTTTAGTTGCCTTGATTAACCATTGCTCTGTGTTCCTTTGGAAACCGCCTTGCACTATGAGAAAGCGTTGTGTTTGGTTGGAGTTTACCATGAGCAACGTTGGGTGCTCTGTGTTCCTTTGGAAACCACCTTGCGCTATGAGAAAGCGTTGTGCTTGGTTGGAGTCTGACATGAGCAACGTTGGGTGCTCTATATTTATTGGAACCATGTTGTGCAAGTTGAACGCAATGTTCGATAAAGGAAACCACCTTAGGTTTTAGGGAGTGCAGGTTTAGGAAGAAACCAGTTAGCATCAACAAGAGCATTCCTGGTTCTAGAGCTTAGACGCTAGGTTCGCCATGGTTGCCCAACATGCCTTGGAAGGCGTTAGCACTAACTGTAGGCCTTGCATTACGTAAGGGGTCGTGTAGTGTGGTTTTAATTAAAGCACCTTTAGATTATATGAAGTTTTATAATAGGGTTTTAATTAAAAGAACCTTTGATTTATATGAAGTTATATATTAGGTTTTAATTAAAAGAAGCTTTGATTTATATGCAGACATATATTATGCTTTTAATTAAAAAACCTTTGATTTATATGAAGATATATAATAGGGTTTTAATTAAAGGAAGCTTTGATTTATATGACATATATTATGCTTTTAATTAAAGAGACCTTGATTTATATGAAGTTATATAATAGGGTTTGTAATTAAAGAAACCTTTGATTTATATGAAGTTATATAATAGGGTTTTAATTAAAGAAACCTTTGATTTATATGAAGTTATATAATAGGTTTTAATTAAAAGAACTTTGATTTATATGCAGCCATATATTATGCTTTTAATTAAAAGAACCTTTGATTTATATGAAGTTATATAATAGGGTTTTAATTAAAAGAAGCTTTGATTTATATGAGACATATATTATGCTTTTAATTGAAAAGACCTTGGATTTATATGAAGATATATAATAGGGTTTTAATTAAAAGAACCTTTGATTTATATGCAGACATATATTATGCTTTTAATTAAAAGAACCTTGGATTTATATGAAGATATATGATTAGGTTTTTAATTAAAAGAACCTTTGATTTATATGAGGTATATATTATGATTTTAATTGAAGGAACCTTTGATTTATATGGGATATGTAAATGTTAGGTTTTGATTAAAAGGAACCTTTGATTTTGTGGAAATATACTGAAGGTTTTAATTTAAAGAGAACCCCTTGGATTAATGTTGATTATCTTAGGAGATTTAAATAAAATGGGATGAAGATTTATTCTTTAAATTGAAGTTATGGGGCTTTGGTTTAGAGAATGAATGAATGATTGTTCTGGAGGTTAAAGGTATGGGACTTTAATGCTCTAGGACATGAATGAATTTAATTTAAGTTTAACCTTGATCTAAGTGATAGTATGATGGGTGACTCTCCAAAGGGATTTGGGGAGGTGAAAATAAAAGTAAGGGTTCTTTTATGATGTCCATTATGCATTAGATGGTTAGAAACTTAATGGAATATTGTATAGTTGCAATTTGGAAAAGTAAATGATTAGATGCATTTAAAGGTATGCCTATCCTGAACCATGAGTATCCTGATCCCCTACTACCCTCAAAGAACCAAAGGGAAGCAAGGAGAAGCAAGGAATGCAATGGAGACAAGGAATAGGTATTTGTATCTTACGTTGATTTACTTATGTTCAATAGAATAGAATTGTGGGGAGATATCCTCAATGCAGTTAATGTGATACCTTTGAGTAGAAAAGGCTTATTATGCAAGAAGTAATGAGATAATTGCTATTGGGTTAGTGAAAGTAATTTTACTATATTTTTGTATTTGTTTATGTTATGTAGTAGATTCTATTTTAGTGTGAGCTTGCTTTATTTTACCTATCATTGTTTGATTGCCTTCTGATGTGGTAGCAACTAGTAGAATTATTGTGTGATTGCTTGATGATAGGAATTCTAGTGTAGAGTTCTAGGGTGAACTCAGAGGGAACCTAAGGGAATTGAGAACCCCTTAGGGTGAACATAGGAGACCTAAGGGAATTGAGACCCCCTTAGGGAGATAAGGACTAAGTGGTGAAGAGATTACATCAGAGTTAAGATAGCTCATCATGGAGACAAGATGGATAGCTTAACTCATGATACTCATAACATACCTACACATAAGGATTTGTGTATGGGATGGAGATACGTGTATACCTTCGATGGACTGAAGGTGATAGGTCTAGCTCATCAAGGATGATGGGACAGATGGACTTATCTATAGTAACACATTATACGCCTACATAGATGGACTTGTGTTAGGGTACTTCATGGGATGTATCTTCTAGGGAAACTTAGGTGATTGAAACTTTAGGTTATAATAGTGGGTTAGGGGTCATGAAGGGTTCATGTATCTCTCTCCCTAGATAAAAAAAAACTTTTCTATTTTTGTATTTTTCTGTTTGTGTGTTTTTGGGTCATTACATTTGGTATCAGAGCTCTAGGTACGAGGGTATAGAGCTTCTATGTGTGCTAAAGGGAAATTATATGTGTCCATTGAAGGCTTGCTTAAGGTAAAGGCTAAAGCTGGGATGATCTAGGATACCCCAAATGCTAGAATCTAATGGGAATTAACCCAAGGGAGTGAGGAGTGTCAGGATGCCTTAGTATGGGCTTTGGTATCAGTGATACATCCCAACCTAGGATATTACCCTAGTTAGGTTGTTGATGCATATAGCAAAGAGAACTCTATATTATGGCTTGATTAGAGATACAACTTAGGGTGAAACTATAATCTAATCCCCTTTCTTGGATGGAATCAGGTTAAGATGCCACCTAAGACCAGAAGAGGGAGGCCTACACCTAGAAAAACTTGGAAAAGTAATGTCGAAGAAGAAAACTAGGATGAGGAACCAATAAACCCCAATAGGGAAGTAGAAGACCTCACCGCTATGGTCACTGCTATGTAGGATCAGATAAGATAGTTGCTCAAAATGGCTACAAATCAGAACTCACAAGTTTGAGGCTCGGAGGCTAGCCTAGATAATGGACTAACTATAGAACAAGTACAAGCCAGAGCCTTAGAAGAAAAGGAAATAGCTAGGGACATGAAAAACATTAGTATCTCCAAGTTTTATGGAGAGGGTGATGGGGATGCAGTGGAAGCATGGCTGAGAGAGGTAGAGGTTCATTTTATAGTAAAAGGGTACTCATATGGAACCCAAACACTTTGGGCTATGATTAACTTAGAAGGGGCTGCTCTGGAGTGGTGGGAAACCCACTATGAGGAAACTAAGATTGAACCCATCGATACTCCATGGGAAGAATTTATAAATATCTTCAAAAAGATATTTCTAATAGAGCATTTCTATGCCCTAAAGTTTGAAGAATTTGCTAGTCTCAGACAAGGAACCAACATAGTAGAAGTGTACTATAAGAAGTTGGTAAGACTATTCAAATATGTACCTATTTATAATGAGAAAATGTGAGTTCATAAATTCATTCTTGGATTGGAATCTAGATTAAGGCATGATGTGGAGATGTAGGAGCCCAAATCACTGCAAAAGGCATATGACCTAGCAAAGAAAGTAGAGTCACACTTATGTTATAAGTATGATGCTCTACCCGAGCAAGCATGACAAGAACTAAAGAAGAGGAATAGTAATGGGTTTGTAAAATGGGAGGCTGAGCAAGAGTGAAAAGCCAAAAATCCCCAAAATCCTGAGAAGAAACCCTATGGGAATTAGAACAAGTTCAAGAAGAACTTTTGTAAGAAGGATAACAAGCCCAATAATACGAAACCTCAACCATAGAAGTCGCATGCTCCAACTCCAACAGTTAAGAATGGGAATGAGAAACCTGAGAAACAACAAGGACCCAAGGAAGGGTGCTACAATTTTTGAGGATCTCATTACTATAATCAGTGTCCATATCGAGCAGGGACTAGCTCAGCTAGTGCAAAAGGGAAGGAACCAGAACATCGGATCTATGCCACAACTGGGAAGCAGAAGCTAGAGGGACAAGCCACCCCATTACTTGTGAAAGGTAAGGTTTTCAATAAGCAAGTAAACATTTTAATAGATAGTGGAGCCACTAATAGTTTTATTTCATCTAGTCTAGCAAGGACTGTGTTGGAAAGGCCTAGGTATTTGGCTCAAGGGTGGAAGGTTGAGTATGGTTCTAGGTAGACCTACTCGGTAAACCAATGTTATCCTATGGTAGGAGTTACTCTATCTGAAGGGACTACAGAATGTTGTTTATATGTAGCTCCCCTACACGCCTTTGATGTAATTCTGGGGATGGATTGGCTACAGGCTCATAAAGCCTTAGTCAATTTCCAAGACCGCTGGATTGAGTATTCAGAGAAAGGTGGAGAAAGACTAAGAATTCATAGTGATCAAGGGGCTTTTGAACCTCAAATGTTGTCTGCTATGCAATTGAAAAAGGCCCTAAAGAGAGGAGGGATAGTGTATGTGGTAAAACTCAATGAAGTGGAGGACCAAGAGAAAGAAGAAATACTAGGACAACATCCAATTTTATAGGATTTTTAGGATGTATTTCTAGAGGACCTACCTAGGTTACCTCCTATATGAGAATTTGATTTTACAATTGAACTTATGATGGGAGTTGAACCTATTCATAGATCCCCGTATAGGATGAATCCTACTAAAATGCATGAACTGAAGGTTCAATTGCAAGGGTTATTGGAAAAGGGTTTGATAAAACCAAGTGTGTCACCATGGGGTGCACCAGTTCTATTCATGAAAAATAAGGATGGTTCGCTAAGATTGTGTATTGATTACAGAATGCTAAATAAGGCTACAATCAAGAATCGATATCCTTTACCTAGGATTGAAGATTTATTCGATCAACTGAAGGATGCCAAGGTGTTTACTAAGATCGATCTGAGGTCGAGGTATCACCAGTTAAGAATTCATGAGGAAGATACTCACAAAATGATATTTAAGACTAGGTATGGGCATTATGAGTTTACGGTTCTACCCTTTGGACTGACTAATGCCCCAGCTGCTTTCATGAACCTAATGAACAACGTGTTTTGGAGACACTTGGACCAGTTTGTCCTAGTATTCCTAGATGATATCCTTATATACTCTCGAGATAAAGAAGAGCACGATAAGCATCTTAGGATCATGTTGGAATTGTTGAGAAAGAATCAACTTTATGGAAATCTGGCTAAGAGTGAATTCTATGTTTCAGAGGTAAGATATCTTGGACATGTTATATCAGAAAAAGGGATTGTTGTGGATCCAAAAAAGATAGAGGCTATTCTGAATTGGCCACCCCCTACTAATGTCACTGAAGTGCGAAGCTTCATGGGCTTAACGGGCTATTATAGATGTTATATAAAGGACTATTCCAAGATTGTTGGACCCATAACGAACCTTCAGAAGAAGGGGAAAGAATTCAAGTGGTCAGAGAAGTGTGAAGTTGCCTTTGAACTACTAAAGCATAAGCTTACTACTACATCGATACTAAAGGTTCCCGATCCTCAAGGGGACTTTTTAGTATGCACTGATGCATCAATAGATGGGTTGGGTGGGGTACTCTCACAAGAGGATTCAGTAGTGGCATACACTTCAAGGAAGCTCAAAAAGCATGAAGTTAATTATGCTACGCATGATTTGGAGCTGGCTATAGTGGTGCATGCTCTAAAGGTTTGGTGCCACTACTTGGTGGGAAGGCCCTTTGAATTAAAAATAGACCATCAAAGTCTATGGTATATATTCACCCAACCAATACTTAATGCAAGATAGAGAAGATGGGTGGAATTCCTCGTTGAGTACGATTTTGAGATTGAGTACATAAAAGGAAAGGAGAATAAAGTAGTTGATGCTTTAAGTAGAAGGAAATATATAGCAGCTATCACTAGAATTCACATGGATCTGATGGATCAAGTGAGACAGAGGTAATCTCAGGATGAGTATTGCTAGGGAATTCGAGTCAATATGGACAAATATCCTGAAGGAAATAAGGAATTTAGTGTGAAGGATGACTTTATGTGCTATAAGGGAAGGGTCATCATACCAAAGATAGGTGATTTGAGGAACTTGATAATGCAAGAAGCTCATAGATCTCCTTATTCTGCTCATCCGGGAGGGGCCAAAATGTGAGAAAACATGAAAAGAGCCTTCTTTTGGGTAGGAATGAAGAAGGATATCATATATTTTGTTGCTCGATGCCTCGAATGTCAGAAATTTAAGGTAGAATGCTAGCATCCTATAGGGAAACTTCATATGCATGAGGTACCTATGCAAAAATGGTAGGTTATATCCATGGATTTTATTGTGGGTTTACCCAAGACTCGGTACCAACATGATGCCATATTTGTAGTGGTCAAAAAATTGACTAAGGTTACCCACTTCATACCGAGAAATACTAAGGATGATGCTCAGGTAGTGGCTAGAAGATTCATCAAAGAGGTATTCCGATTGCATGGGTTTCCTAAAGTAATTATCTCAGATAGAGACTCCAAATTCACTTCTAAATTTTGGAAATCCCTTCATAGTGTAGTTGGTACGAAATTGAATATGAGTTCAGCATACCACCCCAAAACCGATGGGCAAATGGAATGGGTAAACCAAGTTTTGGAAGACATGCTCCGCATGTACTGCATGGATCACAAATCTCAGTGGGAAGATTGTCTACCTTTGGTAGAGTTTGCCTACAATAATGGATATCACTCCTCGCTAGGAATGGCACCTTTCGATGCCTTGTATGGGTGAAAGTGTAGAACACCATTGTCTTGGGACAACCTAGAGGATCGAGTTGTGATTGGACCAAAAATGGTCAGGGTAATGGAAGAGCAGCTAAAAGAAATTAGGCAAAGGCTTAAGGAAGCTGCGGATAGACAGAAGAGTTATGCAGATCTAAAAAGGACTCCCAGAGAGTATTCTGTTGGAGATAAGGTGTTCTTAAGGGTTAAGCCAAAGAAAAGTGCTATCAAATCCATGAAGTTGGATCCACATTTTGTGGGGCCCTTCGAGATCATGAAAAATATCAGTCCAGTTGCATACCGACTTGCATTACCACCTAATCTATCCAAAATCCATGACACCTTCCACATATCCTTGCTTAGAAAATATGTTGCTGACCCTGAACATGTGTGGGATGTTTCTAAATTGTAGATGGCAAATCCGGAGGCCATTGAAGTACTACCGATGAAGATTCTTGAGTTTCATTCCAAATATCTATGGAATTGGACTCTTGAACAATGTAAGGTCCAGTGGGACCAGTTCTCTGAGAGGAATGCCACTTGGGAGAAAGTGGAGGTTATGCAAAAATATTTTCCCTTTTTGTTTGAAGCTATATGATGTAATAATTTTACTTTCTGTTAAACAACAAAAGGAAAACTGGAAACACCGAGGACGATGTTTAATCCTAGTGGGGGAGGATGTCATGACCCTCCCTAGCTGACTTTATGGCACAAGAAAATAGTGTATTAACCTAAGATGTGGTGATACCTAGTTTGAACAATTGAACCAACTATGTGATATTTAGTTGATTTATAAGGGCATGTTATCGCTAACATATTGCCAAGTGTGCAGGATCAGGTACACTCATAGGTGGATCAGGCAGAGTTACCCACCAGAAATGAGGGTACCAAAGATCAGGGGAAATGATGATTAAGGTACTCGAAGGTAACATGGATAGATACCTTCATATAGGCATGCATTGATGGAAGGGATAATCATCGATGGTTGATCACCTTGAGCTTTAGTTGATAGCCTAGTAGCTATCATAAAATCTCTAGCTAAGATGGGTGATTGGATTGATGGAAAGACTCCCTCTTTGATTGATTGTATAAATGTGTTTGCTCTCTACTGCATCATAACTTGAATGGTTTGATGATTTAGTTTCTATATAGGAACCACTGCAAGATGATTATAGATGCATAAGGTTAACTGTCATATTGAAAATGAAAACAAAGCATCCTCCTTGTGAAAGAAAATAAATTAAATTCTTATGTTGAATTTAGATGCTTTTAAATTAATTAATGAAGTTAAGAAAATAATGATTGGCTCATTAGAGCTCATTTGTAAACTTCATTTGCAATTAATTAAGGAGTTTTCATTTAAATTAATTAAAAGTGGTTATTTTAATGATAATAGAGAATTCATTAAAAGGTTTTAATTAATTAATAATAAATGAAAGAGGATATTTCTTTTGAACAAAAGAATATATAGATATATTATAAATATATTTTAGTATTAAAAAAAGAAATAAAATAAAATGTCATGATCCCTTTCCTACATGGTGCAACCTATGGAAAAGCCTACGATGCTATTAATTTTCCAAATATGGAAAATATGGGAAGAATGCACAGAGGTTAGGGGACGGGCATTGAAGGGAAGGAGGCTCAAGAGATGGTGTAGGTTTTGAGAGGGCGATGGACAGACCACCTAGGTGGATGGGCACGTAAGGGAGAAGGAAGGAAAGGAAATGGGAAGGAGGAAGAACAGAGGAAAAGGAGGAAGGGAGAAAAAGAAAGGAAATGCACAAGAGGGGAAGGAGGAGCAGACATTACCGGACTTCCATCATAGTGGAGACCTACAGGTTGGGTTGTTCTAAGATTGAACTATGGTTTTAAATTATATGTTAATTATTGAAACCACCCTATGTTTGGAAGTGCTCTGTGTTTGTTGAAACCACCCTATGTTGGGAAGCGCTCTATGTTTGTTGAAACCACCCTGTGTTTGGAAGCGCTCTACGTTTGTTGAAACCACCCTATGTTGGGAAGCACTCTGCATTTTTTGAAACCATCCTATGTTGGGAAGTGCTTTACATTTGTTGAAACCACCCTATGTTTGGAAGCGCTCTGTGTTTGTTGAAACCACCCTGTGTTTGGAAGATTGTTTGTTGAAACCACCTTATTTGGAAGCACCTTACGTTTGTTGAACTTTGTTGGCTCTATGTCTTGTTGAAACACCTTGTGTTTGAATTGGTTTGTTGAACTTCCTATTGGAAGCACTATGTTGTTGAAACCTTTGTGTTCCTTTGGAACCACCTTGCACTATGAGAAAGCGTTGTGTTTGGTTAGAGTTTACCATGAGCAACGTTGGGTGCTCTATGTTCCTTTGGAAACTGCCTTGCACTATGAGAAAGCGTTGTGCTTGGTTGGAGTCTAACATGAGCAACGTTGGGTGCTCTATATTTATTGGAACAACATTGTGTAAGTTGAACACAATGTTCGATAAAGGAAACCACCTTAGGTTTTAGGAAGTGCAGGTTTAGGAAGAAACTATTAGATATTGTCTTTAGAGTAGGTTCACCATGGTTGTCCAACATGCCTTGGAAGGCGTTAGCGCTAACTGTAGGCCTTGCATTACATAAGGGGTCATGTAGTGTGGTTTTAATTAAAGCACCTTTAGATTATATGAAGTTTTATAATAGGGTTTTAATTAAAAGAACCTTTGATTTATATGAAGTTATATAATTAGGTTTTTAATTAAAGAAACCTTTGATTTATATGAGACATATATTAGGTTTTAATTAAAATAACCTTTGATTTATAATGAATTATATAATTAGGTTTTTAATTAAAAAACTTGATTATATATGTTTTAATTAAAATTTATACATATATTAGGTTTTAATTAAAAACTTGATTTATATGAGACATATATTAGGTTTTAATTAAAAAGAGCCTTTGATTTATATGCATATATTAGTTTTAATAAAAACTTGATTTATATGAATCATATATTATGGTTTTAATTAAAAGAACCTTTGATTTATATGAGACATATATTAGGTTTTAATTAAAAGAACCTTTGATTTATATGAGACATATATTAGGTTTTAATTAAAAGAACCTTTGATTTATATGAGACATATATTAGGGTTTTAATTAAAAGAACCTTTGATTTATATACATATAATTTTTAAAAACCTTGATTTATATGAGAGTGATATATTAGGTTTTTAATTAAAAAAGCTAACTTTATATGCAGGTATATATTATGCTTTTAATTGAAGGAACCTTTGATTTATATGGGATATGTAAATGTTAGGTTTTGATTAAAAGGAACCTTTGATTTTATGGAAAGATATTGAAGGTTTTAATTTAAAGAGAACCCCTTGGATTAATGTTGATTATATTAGGAGTTTTAAATGAAATGGGATGAGGATTTATTCGTGAATTGAAGTTATGGGGCTTCAATTTAGGGAATGAATGAATGATTATTTTAAAGGTTAAGGGTATGGGACTTTAATGCTTTAAGACATGAATGAATTTAATTTAAGTTAAACCTTGATCTAAGTGATAGTATGTTGGGTGACTCTCCAAGGGGATTTGGGGAGGTGAAAATAAAAGTAAGGGTTCTTTTATGATGTCCATTATGCATTAGATGGTTAGAAACTTAAATGGAAATATTGTATAGTTGCAATTTGGCAAAGTAAATGATTAGATGCATTTAAAGGTATGCCTATCCTGAACCATGAGTATCCTGATCCCCTACTACCCTCAAAGAACCAAAGGGAAGCAAGGAGAAGCAAGGAATTCAAATGGAAACAAAGAATAGGTATTTGTATCTTACGTTGATTTACTTATGTTCAATAGACTAGAATTGTGGGGAGATATCCCCAATGCAGTTAATGTGATACCTTTTGAGTAGGAAAGGCTTATTATGCAAGAAATAATGAGGTAATTGTTATTGGGTTAATGAAAGTAATTTTACTATATTTATGTATTTGGTTATATCATGTAGTAGATTCTATTTTAGTGTTAAGCTTACTTTATTTTCTCTATTATTGTTTGATTGCTTTCTGATGTGGTAGCATCTAGAAGTATTATTGTTTGATTGCTTGATGATAGGAAATCTAGTGTAGAGTTCTAGGGTGAACTCAGAGGGAACCTAAGGGAATTGAGAACCCCTTAGGGTGAACATAGGAGACCTAAGGGAATTGAGACCCCCTTAGGGAGATAGAGGACTAAGTGGTGAAGAGATTACATCAGAGTTAAGATAGCTCATCGTGGAGACGAGATGGATAGCTTAACTCACGATACTCGTAGCATACCTACACATAAGGATTTGTGTATGGTATGGAGATACGTGTATACCTTCGATGGACTGAGGGTGATAGGTCTAGCTCATCAAGGATGATGGGACAGATGGACTTATCTACAGTAACACATTATACGCCTACATATATGGACTTGTGTTAGGGTACTTCATGAGATGTAACTTCCAGGGAAACTTAGGTGATTGAAACTTTAGGTTATACTAGTGGGTTAGGGGTTCATGATGGGTTCATGTATCTCTCTCCCTAATAAAAAAAAAACTTTTCTATTTTTGTATTTTTCTATTTGTGTGTTTTTGGGTCGTTACAATTATATGATGTAATGTTTATTTTATTATCCTTAATATGGAATTATTGCTTATTTAAAAAAAATTGTGTGATCTATATTATGTGTGTTGATCATGGATTAGAGTAAAGGGGATTTTTGGTTAAATCTAAAGCATCCTTTAGGACCTATGTCAATGGATGTACCCAATCCTGAGTTGATATAACCAGATAGAAGTGATACCTAAAAGGAGTTGCAAGAATGCAATAGCTAGGAACTCACAAATCTAAGAGTTCCAAGAATGAAATATCTAGATTTCTTGTGAAATGATTCACCTTGAATGGCAAGGATCGAGTGAGATATCATTATCATTCACAATATAGTAGTGGTGGTATCTCAAACATACAAGTTCAGGTGACCATGATTATTTATTAATGAAAGAAGTAATGGCCTAGCCCACGAAGGTGTAGTAACTAAGCACCAAGGATTATGCTATATTAACCTACCTATATGGAATTAGGTTGATGTTAGGGAATACACATATCCCTTTAAGTGATATGGGCCTTAAATGATAATCCCTATGCTTTGGCCAAATTTTCCTAATCCATGGAGGGCATAGGAAATATGGGGATATCACTTTAGCATCCTTCTAAATGAAAAGGTTTAGTAAGATGAAACTCAGACACTAAAGGATGTTGTCCACTTAGTGTTGTCTATAGTGATATTGAACTCAATATGGTAAACCCTTGAATGCTAAAAAGAAAATATTGAGTTATTGGTAAGCCTTGATGGTTTACTTTTAGAAAAAAATCGGTTGAGTTTTTGGGGTGTTACAATTGGTATTAGAGCTCTAGGTCATAGGGTTTGAAGCTTCCATGGAGTGTGCTTAGGATAAGCCTTGAATTGATGTGCAATTTTGGTTTTGGCACCTTGCAGGAAGAAAAGTGTGACCTTGATCATTATCAATTGAGTGATAATAATCTATGTTACTTCATGAGGAGAACAAATCTAGCTATCTATAAGTACAATTGAGGGAAATTTGTAACTTACCCAACTCCTTTTGTGGGTAGAATATGGCACATGTTCAAAATGAAAATTTGTAAAATAAAACCAAAGTGGATGCACAAGGGATAATGCAATGAAAAAGACTAGATGAACTATGGACTCCAACAAGAAAACTAGGAGTGGCTCCTAGTAAAAGGGCTAAGAAGATAACAAACCTTGATAGGGACTTCAAGGGAATATCAAGATCTGATTGGAGAGTTGACGATCTCTCCTCCATACTGAAAATGCTTCAAGAGCATTTGGAGCAACAATAAAGTTTGATAGCCGATCAATAATATGTCAATAATAAAAATGTAGAGGGTAGGTAGGAAGAAGAAGCCAAGAGGGTAGATCTCAGATAGAGGATGAGCTAGCAAGAGACCTTATGAATGTGAAAGTAACCAAATTTAATGGGAAAGGAGGGGATGTGGCCGAGTCATTACTGAAAGAGTTAGAAACTTTCTTTTTCATGAAAAGTTACTCCTCTAAAATGTATATTGTGTGGGCTATCCTTCATCTTCTAGATGCATCCCTAGAATTGTTAGACAGGTTCAGTACAATGAAAAATATCTAAGCCATGAAACTTAAATGGGATAATTTTATTAGGGATTTTAAGAAAAGGTTTTTTTAGAGCATTTTGATGTAGAAAATTTTGAGGAATTCTCTATGCTTCAAAAAGGATCACTCTCAATAGAGGTGTATTTTCAGAGATATGTGAAACTTTTGAAGCATCTATGAGAGTATGAGAACAATCAGCACCTAAAGGTGAATAAGTTCATTCTAAGGATAGACCCTAAAATAAGGACAATGATTAATATGCTCAAACCTTAATCTTTGCAAGAGGCTTATGACCTAACTAGACAAGAAGAAACTAATCTCCAGACTAAAAAGTCTTTCTTCAACTATTTCAGGTTGAAAGAGATAGAGAGATAGGAGCTTAAGAAAAGAAAGAGTGCATGATTTATGAAATGGGATAAGGAATAAATCAAGAGAAACAAAGGAAACCTAAATTTTAGTAATAGGAACAATGGAAATCAAGGGCAAAATAAAAATAAAAATGAGAAGAAGGATACTTCCAATCCTCATCCTCCAAAACAAAATGATCAGCTCAAAAAGAAGAATTGGGGGATAAAAGGAAGGAGAGACCCAAGGCATCTAGGGTAGGTTGTTACATTTTTGGAGGTCCCCATTATGCAATAAAATATCTCTAAAGACCAATATCAAGTCATAGGGCAAAGGAACAGTCACACCAAATATTTACCACTACTAGAAACTAGAACCTAGATGGACAAGCTACACTGATGTTACTAAATGGTAATCTATTCGATAGAAATGTAAATTTTTTAATAGATAGAGGAGCTACATATAACTTTTTTCCACTAGTATTATCAAGGATATGCCAAAAAGTCCTTTATTTTTTGCACAAGGGTGGAAGGTCAAGTATTGTTTTGGATAAACCTACTTAGTGGATCAATATTTACCTACATCCAATATAACTCTATCCAAAGGGTCCACTATACGATATTTATATGTGGTATCCCTCCATGCTTTAGATATTATCCTAAGGATGGATTGGTTGAATGCTCATGGAGTATTAATCAATTTTCAAGATAGGTGGATAGATTACACCAACAAGGATAAGAGAAGAGTAAGGGTACAAAAAAGGTAAGGTTATTTTCAACCTCATTTATTATTAGTTGTGTTGTTAAATAAAGCTATTAAAAGAGGTGGTATGTTGTATGTATTATGTGGTGAAAATCAATGGAAATATTGGAGAAAAGGGAGAATAATTTTTCAAGAAACATCCAATTCTTGATGAATTTTGGGATGTATTCCATCAAGATCTTCCAAGTATACTACACCAATGAGAATTTGATTTCTCTATTGAGTTAATGCCAGGGGCCGAATCCATGTCAAGGACACATTATAGAATGATCCCAATCAAGTTGTATGAGCTAAAGGTACAACTCTAAGAGTTGTTGGAAAAGGATATGATCAAACCAAGTGTGTCACCTTGGGGTGCTTTGATGCTATTTGTGAAAAAAATGATGGCTCTTTGAGACTATGTATAGATTATAGAATACTGAATAATGCAACCATTAGAAACAAGTATCCTTTACCAAGGATAGATGACCTCTTCAACCAACTAAAGGGTGCTACCATATTTTCAAAATAGATCTAATATAAAGATATCATTAGTTAAGGATTCAAAAAGAAGATACTCATAAGACAACCTTTAAAACCTTATATGGGCATTATGAGTTTACAATATTGCCATTTGGGCTGAAAAATGCACTAGAATATTTTATGAATTTGATGAATAATATATTCAAAAAATATCTAGATTAGTTTGTCTTGGTATTCCTAGATGATATTATGATATATTCTCATACTAAGGAAGAACATGACCATCACCTTAGGTTGGTATTAGAAGTATTGAGGAAGAACCAACTATATGGGAAGTTGTCCAAGTGTGAATTTTATACCCCATAGGTGCAGTATTTGGGACATATCATCTCGATAGAGGAAATTATTGTGGACCTAAAGAAATCAAGGCTATATTAAGTTTGCCTCCACCAATAAATATGAAGAAGTTAGGAGTTTCATGGGACTCACTGGCTATTATAGGTATTTTGTGAGATATTACTCTAAGGTTACATATTCTATCACCAATATTTAAAAAAATGGAAAAGAGTTCAAAAATATGGATAAGTATGAGGTTGCATTTGATGCTCTAAAAAATAAGTTAACAATGGCACCATTTCTCAAAATACCAAAAGTTTTATCATGTGTATAGATGTTTCCCTAGAAGATTTGGGTGGATTATTGTCTCAGGAAGAGGCTACAATAGCCTATAAGTCTAGAAAACTTAAGAAGCATGAGGTAAATTATGTTATGCATGATCTAGAATTGGAAGCAGTTGTGCATGCCCTAAAGATCTAGAGACAATATTTTTTGAGCAGACCATTTGATCTAAGAATAGATCATCAAAGTTTGAGGTATATTGTTACTCAACCTATGTTGAATGTAAGATAGAGAAGATGTATAGAGTTCTTAGAAGAATACGACTTTGGTATTGAGTATATCAAAGGGAAAAAAATAAGGTTGTAGATTCCTTTAGTAGGATAAGGAACATAGTGGCATTGACCTGGAGTCATATAGACTTGATGGATAGCATTAGGGAAATGTAGCTTCATGACCAATATTGCATAGAACTCTAGGATAAAACTAAGAGAAATATTGAAGAGAATAAGGGTTTCAATGTGAAGGATGAAATTTTATGCTTCAAGGATAGGGTAGTTATACCCAAAATTGGTGATCTAAGGAGATTGATTATCCAAGAGGCACAATTATCCCTATTATACTCATTTGAGAGGATATAAAATAAGGAAAAATATGAAAAAGACCTTCTTTTGGGCTGAAATAAAGTAGGATATCACTAGTATTATTGTGATATCCACCCAGTAGGGAAATTGTACCCACATGATGTACTTATGTAAAAATGGAAGGTTTCTTCTATGGATTTTATTGTGGGTTTACCTAATACTAGGTACCAACATGATGCAATATTGGTAGTGGTTGATAAGTTGACCAAGGTTGCACATTTCATACCAAGGAACATCAAGAATGATGCATCGATGGTGGAAAATAAGTTTTCCAAATAAATTTTTAGACTACATGGGTTTCCTAAAGTGATCATATCAAAGAGGAATTCCAGGTTCACATCAGAGTTTTGGTTAGGCTACATAGTGAAATGGGTACCAAGCTGAATATTAGTTCTACATGTCATCCTAAAATAGATTGTCAAACCAAGAGGGTAAACCAAGTTATAGAGGACATGCTTTGCATGTACTGAATGGACCAAAATTCCAAATAGGAGGACTATTTTTATCTAGGGAAATTTGCATATAATAATGGTTACCATGCATCATTGGGGATGGCCCTATTTGAAGCCTTTTATGAAAGAATATGTAGAACACCTCTATCATGGGATAATATGGAGGATTGAGTTATGATCATTCTAGACACAATTAGAGAGATGGAGGAACAAATCAAGACTATATAATTTAGGCTCAAGGAAGTGGTCAATTGCCAAAAGAGTGTTCCAAAGAAATGTTTAGGCTACATGGGTTTTCTAAAATTATCATATCAAATAGGGATTCCAGGTTCACATCAAAATTTTGGTAGGCTTTACATAGTGTAGTGGGTACCAAGCTAAATATTAGTTTCACATATCATCCAAAAATAGATGGTCAAACCAAGATGGTAAACCGAGTTTTAGAGGACATGTTGTACATGTACTACATGGAAAAAAAGTTCAAATGGGAAGACTATTTTATCTAATAGAATTTGCATATAATAATGGTTACCATGCATCATTGGGTATGGCCTTGTTTGAAGCCTTATATGGTAGAATATGTAAAACTCCTCTATCATGGGATAATCCAAAGGATCGAGTGATGATCAAGTTAGACACTATTAAATAAATGGAGGAGCAACTCAGGGCTATACAACTTAGTATCAAGGAAGCGATCGATCACCAAAAGATCTATATTGATCTAAAAATATCACCAAGAGAATTATATTTGGGGGACAAAGTCTTCTTGAGAGTTAGACCCATGAAAATTTTCATCAAGACAACTAAGTTAGATCCTTGCTATGTTGGGCCTTTCGAGATAATTGATAAGATTAGTCTAGTAGCCTATAGGCTCACCTTGCCACCAAACCTATCAAAGATCCATAATAATTTCCACATATCCCTACATAGGTAATATGTTGATGATGCTACTAAATTATAGATGGTATATCCCCTAGCATTTGAGGTGAGAGCAGTAAGGATTCTAGGGTTTCATTCCAAGATGTTGAGAAAATAAACCCTAGATCAATGTAAGGTCCAATGGGACTAGTATTCTAAGAATTGTGCCACATGGAAAAATGCTAAAGAAATGAGACAACAATTTCCATACTTATTTGAATAAAAAAATGTTACTCTTGTAGGAAACACAAAGGACTATGTTTAGCCAAAGAGGAGTATGTAACAACCTTCCATGGGAGAACTCATTATTGACAATAAATTTTGTATTGGTGTGAATGTTTAATACATAGCTTTATTTTATGATGTCAATAATTGGGTAATTATAATTTATGCTTTGATGCTACTCTTGTAATATGGTATTGCTAATGTAATTGTGGTTGTAGTACTAGGTGCTCTCACTGATGGATCAATGAGGATAACCACCTAATTTGAGAGATATTTTAGAAAATGATGATGATGACTTGCTCATCAATAGCTCAGGATAATAAAAACACCCTTCACATAAATGCATTGTGTTATGCTTATTTCATGTTCACACCATTGGGTCGGGAATTTTCCTATGCAATAATTCTCCTTAATAGGTTAGTGATAGTATATCTTAAAAAGGGAGCCACCTACTTAAGGATAAAACAATGGTGGTGTAACATTGTTGATATGAACGACTCTTATGTTTGTTGATGGTATGCTTAGAGTTATGGATAAGCATTATTGAAGTATTAATTTGAGTGGTAACATTAATAATTGATAATATTAGTATCAATGCTAATAATTAATGTTAACAATTGAAAACTAATAAAATTAATTAAAATTAGTTCATATGGAAACTTTAATTATTGTATTGTTTTAATTCTAATGTTAAAATATTAAGAGAAAATTACCTTATGGAGCTTAAAAAAAAAACATTAATAAATTAGAAATCCATGATATATTTATATCTTAAATGTTTCAATAATTATAACGTTCTAAAGAAAATATTACAAGTCAAAATGACCAACTCAGAGGAGACTCAAGGGAAGAAAATAAGATTCTTATTAATGAAACTACCTCAAAGGTAATTTAAAAAAAATAAGGGAAAAGGTTGAGTTTTACAATCGCTAGAGGAGGAAGGACGAAAAGGAGGAAGCATAGAAGTGAAGCGGAGGTGCATGCATCAGAGAAGCAATCCAAGGTAGGCATAAAAAGAGGTAATCCATGAATGTGGAAGTCTTCCACTATTCTTGTGCATTTTTCTTGTACAATGTTTTTTTTGGGTTGTATGTTGATTTACAATTAGATTTGCTGCATTAGAGGTAATAATTTTTTAAGATTTCTTTTGGCATGGAGATTGGTATTGCTTGCATTCATTCTAGTTATTGTTGGCATAGATCCATGTTTCCTTAATTTTTTGTTGTGTTTCCTCTAGAGTAGCTTTACATCCCTTATTGTTAATCTTGTTCTAGATGCCTTTGAGCTCTAGGTTCTAGTTTAGATTTGTTTGAATTTGAATGAATGTTGAGGTTTACATCTTAGGACCATTTGTATGATTATTTTGATGTTTAGTTTTCTTTCTTCAATCATGTGTGAAGTGTGATCTATGCATGGGATGTTGGTCTTTGGTAACCGAGATCATATCTTGCTTTAAGCTAGGGTTGGTAGTGCCACCTATTATGTTTCAACCAATATAAGCCTATGCATGGGATGTTGGTCTTCGGTCACTTAATATCGTATATTAGTTTTAAGCCAATGTGAGTATTGTGGCCTCTAGAGTTGAAGCTAAGTTCGTCCCTACCTGTAGTTATTTTTTGGAATAAATTTTTAGTAAGGCTTGCTTGGGATATGCACATGGAAAACTATGGCTGACTATTCTATGTTTTGAATGCTTTAAGACTTGAATGAATTATTTATCATAGGAGCAATTACATTATGATCAATGTATATTTATGTGCAATAAGAATATATAGGCAGAAATGTTCTTAAAAATAAAAAATCCATTAAGTATTGAGTTGGAAATGCATGATTGTATAAAAGTAGATGGAAAGCGTAAATATAGATGTAAGGAGTAAATGAAGTGAGTAATTTAAAGACGTTGAATTGAAATATTGGATTGATATAGAAAAATTTAGATTAGTAAAAAGAGAATTTTCTTTTATTGAATAAAGGAATAAATGTTGTTAAATATAGATTTAATCAAGAAAGTAACTAATGAGTTGCTTTTTTTTCTTTAGTTGATGTTTTCTTCATTTTAGTGAGAATATGGGTTTTCTATGGTTAGTAATTTCTATGGAATAACTAGTTTGGAAGATTCTTCTGGTTGTTGCTTGATGTGGAAGGGGTTTTAATATATATATATATATATATATATATATATATATATATATATATATATATAATATAAAAATGGTTTCCTGAGACTTGAGTAGGTATGGAAACCATTATAGAGATAAGTATGGTATTCTCTCATTGGTGGTTTTATCTTTTTGTATTGTGCATGGATGATTGCAAATACATAATGTGCATTTAGTTGTATTTAATGATGAGCTATCCTAATTGCTAAATGAGAACTTTCTTAGTATGGTTTGAACAAAAACTTTCAATGTTGTTAGAAATTGATAACTTTTGTAATAAGATAGTTTGTTTTGAAACAATAAGGCAAAGAAAGTGATGTAATAGGATTGTGTAGCTTATAGTGATCACATGTCATGGTGATCTATGTTTTCAAGAAAATTTATTTGTATTCATGAAGGAAAGTTTTAAGAATATTTTTATGTTTACATGGTTATGTACTTTGATTAGTTTAAATAAATGAATCTTGGCATGGTACTTTTATTTTGAAGCTTAGATGATGTAATTTTATGATTTATTTTCCATGCTTAAGATAGATTTATAGCTTATTCTTGGAACGGGTACTTTCATATTGAAGCATACATAGTGTAATATTCATTTTATTATGCTTACGATGGAATTATAGATTAATCAAGTTTTAAAGTTTTGTGTGATATATATTTATGTGTGTTGATCATGGGTTAGAGTAAAGTGTATTCTTGGATAAATCTAGAGCATCCTTTAGCACCCGTGTCAATGGATGTACCTAATCCTGAGTTGATATAACTAGGTAGAAGTGATACCTAGAAGAAGTTGTGAGAATGCAATATCTAGGCACTCACAAATATAGAAGGAGATGTGAAAATGTAATATCTATATTTCTTACAAAATGATTCACCTTGAATTGTGAGGATCGGGTGAGATAGAAAAATTATTCACAAGACAATAATGGTGGTATCTTGAACATGTAGGTTCATGTGACCATAATCATTAACTAATAAAAAAGGTAATGGTCGTAACTATCGTATATAGGTATTGTAACTAAGCACCAAGGCTTACACTGGATTAACCTACCTAGATGGACTTAGGTTGAGGTTAGGAAATAAACGTCTCCATTTAAGTGATATGGACCTTAAATGATAATCCCTACATTGTGTTCAAATTATCCTAAGCTATGGAGGGCATAGAAAATATGGGGGGACCACTTTGGCATCCTTCTAAATGAAAAGGTTTAGTAAGGTGAACCTTAGACTCTATAGGAGGTTGGCCAATATGATAAACTAAGTTTCATCTACAGTGGAATTGAACTCAATGTGGTAAAGCCTTGAATATTAAAAAGAAAATATTGGGTTATTGGTAAGCCTTGATGCTTAATTTTAGAAAAAAAGAGTAGGTTGATTTTTCGAGGTGTTACAGTTGGTATTAGAACTCTAGGTCATAGGGTTTGAAGCTTCCATAGAGTGTGGTTAGGATAAGCCTTGAATTGATGTGCAAATTTTGATTTGGAACATTTCAAGAAGGAAAATGTGAGTTTGATCATTATCAATTGAGTGATAATAATCTATGTTAGTTCATGAGGATAATGAAGCTAACTAATTGTAAGTACAATTGAGGAAAAATTATAACTTACCCAAATTATTTTGTGGATAGGATATGACACCTATGAAAAAGAGAATATCATCAAAGAAAACCAAAACGGATGCACAAGGGGGTAATGTAGTGCAAAATACCAAACAAACTATGGACTCCAACAAGAAAATTGGAAGAGTAGTGACTCCTAGTAAAATAATTGAGAGGACAATGAAACCCAACATGGAAGCCAGGGAAACAACATGATATGGTGGTAGAGTAAAATATCTCTCCTCTATAGTGAATATGCTTCAAGAGAATTTTGAGTAGCAACAAAAATTGATCAAAACCCTGATCAATAAATATGCGAGTACTAGAAATGTGGAGGGTAGATAAGAAGATAAACCTATCAAAAGAAGCCAAGAGGGTAGAGCTCGGATAGAGGTTGAGCTAGTAAGAGATATTAAGAATGTGAAAGTAACAAAATTTAATGGAAAATAAGGGGGGATATAATTGAGTCATGGCTTAAAGAGTTAGAAACATTATTTTTCATGAAAATTTACTCCTCTAAAACATAGATTGTGTGGGCTACCCTTCATCTTCTAGATGCAACCCTAGAATGGTGGGACACATTCAATGCAGGAAAAATATCCAAGCCACAAAACTTAAGTGGGATGATTTCTTTGGGACTTTAAAGAAAAGTATTCTTTTAGAGTAGTTTTATGTAGAGAAATTTTCAAGAAGGATCACTCTCAATAGAGGTGTATTTTAAGAGATATGTGAAACTTTTGAAGTATCTATGAGAGTATGAGAACAATGAATGCCCAAAGGTGAATAAGTTCATTCTAGGGATAGACCCTAAAATAAGGACAATGATTAATTTTCCCAAACCTAAAAATTTGCAAGAGGCTTATGACTTGGATAGACAAAAGGAAACTAATCTCCATACTAAAAAGTCTTTCTTCAACTATTCAAGGTTGATAGAGTCAAAGAGACAAGATCTTAAGAAAAGAAAGAGTGCAGGATTTATGAAATGGAATAAGGAATAAAATAAGAGAAACAAAGGCAACCCAAAGTTCAACAATAGGAACAATGAAAATCAAGGGTAAAATAAGAAGAAATTTTAGAAGGATAGTTCCAATCCTCATCCTCCAAAATAAAATGAATCAACTCAAAAAGAATAAATAGGGTATAAAATAAAAGAGAGACTCTAGGCACCTAGGGTAGGTTGTTACATTTGTGAAGGTCCCCATTGTGCAAAAAAATGGCCCCAAAATGCAGAATCGAGTCACAGTGCAGAATAACAATCACATTGAATATGTGCTACTATTAGAAGTTAGAACCTAGATGGACAAGCTACACCAATATTACTAAATGGTAATTTGTCTCGATAGAGATGTAAAAGTTTTAATATATAGCAAAACTACATATATATTTATTTCTACTAGTATTATCAGGGATATGTGAAAAATTCCAAGATTTTTTCTCAAGGGTGGAAATTCGAGTATGGTTCTGGATAAACCTACTCAGTGGATCAATGTTTGTCTATAGTCGAGATAACTCTAACCAATGGGTCAACTATATGGAATTTATATGTGGTACCCTTTAATGCTTTTGATATTATCCTAGGGATGGATTGGTTGAAGGATCATGGAGCCTTAATCAAATTTTCAAGATAGGTGTATGGATTATACTAACAAAAATAAGAGAAGAGTAAGGATACAAAGAAGGTAAGGTTATTTTCAACCTCATTTATTATCAGCTATGCAGTTAAATAAAGTCATTAAAAGAGGTGGTATATTGTATGTGGTGAAGATCAATGGAAAGACTGGAGAAAATGGAGATGAAGAAGTATTCAATCCAATTCCTCATGAATTTTGGGATGTATTCCCTGAGGATCTTCTAGGTCTTCCACCCCAACAAAAAATTTATTTCTCTATTGAGTTAACACCAAGGGCTAAACCTATTTTAAGGATAACTTATAGAATGATCCCAATAAAGTTGTAAGATCTAAAGTATAACTTCAATATTTGTTGGAAAAGGGTCTGATCAAACCAAGAGTGCCACTTTGAGATACTTCGATGCTATTTTTGAAAAATAAGGATGGCTCTTTGAGACTATGTATAGATTATATAATATTGAATAAGGTAACCATTATAAACAAGTATCCTTTACCAAGGATATATGCCATATTTGACCAACTAAAGGGTGTTACCATATTTTCAAAATAGATTTGAGATCAATATATCATCAGTTAAGGATTCAAGAAGAGGATACTCACAAGATAGCCTATAAAAATCAATATGGGCATTATGAGTTTACAATATTTCTATTTGGGCTAATAAATGCACTGATATATTTTATGAATTTGATAAATAGTGTGTTCATAAAATATATAGATTGATTTGTCTTGGTTTTCCAATATGATATTCTAATATATTCTCACACAAAGGAAGAACACAACCATCACCTTAGGTTGGTATTAGAAGTACTAAGGAAGAATCAGCTATATGGGAAGTTGTCCAAGTGTGAATTTTATACCCCATAGGTGCAGTATTTGGGACACATCATATTGATAGAGGGAATTGTTATGGATCCAAAGAAAATTGAGGCTATATTAAGTTGGTCTCCACAAATAAATGTGATAGAAGTCATGAGTTTCATGAGTATCACTAGCTATTATAGGTGTTTTGTGAGAGATTACTCTAAGGTTACCTATTCTATCGCCAATCTTATCAAAAATAGAAAAGAGTTCAAATGGACGGATAAGTGTGAGGCCATATCTGAGGCTCTAAAAAATAAGTTAACAATGAAACTGGTTCTCAAAATACTAGATCCTCTTGGGAATTTTACCATGTGTACAGATACTTCTATAGAAGGTTTGGGTGGGGTATTGTCTCATGAAGAGGCTATAGTAGCCTATGAGTCTAGAAAAATCAAGAAGCATGAGGTAAACTATGCTACACATGATCTATAATTAGTTGTGCATGTCCTAAAGATTTGGAGACATTATTTTTTGGTTAGACCCTTTGAGAAAAGAACAAACCATAAAAATTTGAGGTATATTTCTACCCAATCTATGCTAAACACAAGATAGAGAAGATGGATAAATTTCTTAGAAAAATACAACTTTGGTATTGAGTATATCAAAGGAAAAGAAAATAAGGTTGTAGATGCCTTGAATAGGAGAAGGTACATAGCCACACTAACCCAAAGTCATATAGACTTTATGGATAGGGTTAGGGAAATGCAGCTTTAGGACCCATATTGCATAGAAATATAGGATAAAACTGAGAGAAATTTTGAAGAGAATAAGGGTTTAAACATGAAGAATGGTATATTATGCTTCAAGGATAGGGTAGTTATACCCAAAATTGGTGATCTAAGGAGATTTATTATGCAATAGGTACACAATTCTCCTTATTATGCTCATCCGTGAGGGTCAAAAATGAGGAAAAACATGAAAAATATCTTATTTGGATCAGAATGAAGTAGGATATCACTAGTTTTATTACAAGATGTTTAGAATTTTAGAAAGTGAAGGGAGAACATCGACACCCAATAGGAAAATCATACCCACATGATGTACCTATGCAAAAATGGAAGGTAATTCTATGAATTTTATTATGGGTTTACCTAAGACTAGGTACCAACATGATGCAATATCGGTAGTAGTTGATAAGTTGATCAAGGTTGCACATTTTATACCAAGGAATATCAAGGTTGATGCACCAATGGTGGAAAATAAGTTTTCCAAAAAACAAATTAGGCTACATGGGTTTCTTGAAGTGATCATATCATATAGGAATTCTAGGTTCATATCAGAAATATGGTAGGCTCTACATAGTGCAATGGTCACCAAGCTGAAGATTAGTTTTGCATATCATCCAAAAATAGATGGTTAAACTGAGAGGGTAAACCAAGTTTTGGAGGACATGCTCTTCATGTACTACATGGACCAAAAATCCAAATGGAAGGACTATTTGCATTTAGAGGAATTTGCATATAATAATGGTTACCATGCATCATTGGGGATGGCCTTGTTTGAAGCCTTATATGATAGAAGATATAGAACACCTCTATCATAGGTTAATCTAAAGGATTGAGTGATGATCATGCTAGAAACCATTAGAGAGATGGAGGAACAACTTAGGCTTAAGGAAGTGATCGGTTTCCAAAAGAGTTTTTAAGAGAAATTTTAAAGCTACATGGGTTTCCTAAAGTGATCATATCAGATAGGGATTCTAGGTTCACATCAAAATTTTGGTAGGCTCTACATATTTTAATGGGCACCAATATGAATATTAGTTTTGCATATCACCCAAAAATAGATGGTTAAAGTGAGAGGGTAAATCAAGTTTTAGAGGATGTGCTTTGCATGTATTGCATGGAACAAAAGTCCAAATGGAAGGACTATTTGTATCTAGTTGAATTTGCATATAATGATGGTTGCCATGCATCATTGGAGATGACCTTGTTTGAAGCCTTATATGGCAGAGGATAAAAAATACCTCTATCATGGAATAATTTGAAGGGGTCAAGTGATGATCGGATCAGATAATGTTAGAGAGAGGAAGGAACAACTCAAGGTTATACAACTTAGAAGTAAGGAAGCAATCGACCACCAAAAGAGCTATTCTGGTCTAAAAATATACCAAGAGAATTCTCTATGGGGGATAGAGTCTTCTTAAGAGTTAAACCCATGAAAAGTGACATCAAGTCAACTAAATTGGATTCTTGCTATGTTGGGCATTTCAAGATCATTGATAATACTAGTCTAGTAGCCTATAGGCTTGCCTTTCCACCCAACCTATAAAATATCCATGATACTTTTCACATATCATTGCTTAGGAAATATTTTATTGATCCTACTAATGTGTGGAATATATCTAATATGTAGGTGGCAGATACCTCAGCCATTAAGGTGAGACTAATAAGGATTATAGGATTTTGTTCTAAGATGTTGATAAAATGACCCCTAGATCAATGTGAGGTCCAATGAGACTAGTATTATGAGAATTGTGCCACATGAGAAAATAAAATGAGATAAAAATTTCCATGCTTATTTGAATAAAAATATTGTTACTCTTTTAGGAAACATAGAGGATTATGTTTAGACCAAGGGGGGAGTATGTAACAACCCTCCATAGAAGAACTCATTATTGACAATGAATTTTGTATTGGTGTGAATGTTTAATACATAGCTTTATTTTATGATGTCAATAATTGGGTAATTACAATTTATGCTTTGATGTTACACTTGGAATATGGTACTACTACTACAATTGTGGCTACAAGACCAGGTTATCTCACTGATGGATCAATGAGGATAACCACCTAAGTTGAGAGATATTTTGGGAAATGATGGTGATGACTTTCTTATCAACATCTCGGGGTAGCAAAAATACCCTTCATGTATATGCATTGCATTGTACTTATTTCATGTTCACACCATTGGACCAGGAATTTGCCTATGCAATAAGTCTCCTTAATAGGTTGGCAATAGCATTAGACTATCTTAAAAAGGAAGCCACCTACTTAAGGATAAAATAATGGTGTGTAACATTGTTGATGTGAATGGCACTTATGTTTGTTGATGGTATGCTTAGAGTTATGGATAAGCATTATTAAAGTATTAATTTGAGTGGTAACATTAATACTTGAGAATATTAGTATCAATGCTAATAATTAATATCAACAATTGATAAAATAAATTATTAAAATTAGTTCATAAGGAAACTTTAATTATTGTATTGCTTTAATTCTAATGTTAAAACATTAATAGATAATTACCTTATGGAGGTTAAAAAAGAGAGAAGAAGAGTATTAATGAATTAACAATCCATGCTCTATTTATATATTAAGTATTTCAATAAATAGAACAATCTAAAGAGAATGTTACAAGCCAAAATGGCCAACTCAAAGGAGACTCGAGGTAAGAACGTGAGATTCTTCTTGATGAAACTAGCTCAAGGTAATTTAAAAAAGAAAAGGAAAAGGTTGAGTTTTGGGATCGCTAGAGGAGGAAGGATAAAAAGGAGGAAGCAAAGAAGGAAAGGGTAGGCACATGCATTAGAGAAGTAATTAAATGAAGGCATAGAAAGATGTAAGCTCATGAGTATAGAATTCTTCATTTTTATAATGCACTTTTCCTGTGCAATGTTTGTTTTGGGTTGTATGTTGATTTGTCATTAGCTTTATCACCTTAGAGGTAATGATGTTTTTTAATATTTCTTTTGGCATGGAGGTTTGTATTGCTTGCATTCATTCTAGACGTTGCTAGCATATATTCATGTTTCCTTGGTTTGTTGTTGTGTTCTCTCTGGATTAGCTTTACATAACTTATTGTTAATCTTGTTCTAGATGCCTTCAACCTCTAGGTTCTAGTTTAGATTTGTTTGAATTTGAATAAATGTTGAGGTTTATGTCTTAGGACCGTTCATATGATTCTTTTGATGTTTAGTTTTCTTTATTTAATCATGTGTCGAGTTTGGCTTGTGCATGAGATGTTGATCTTTGGTAACCGAGATCATATATTGCTTTAATCCAAGGTTGGTAGTGCCATCTATTATGTTTTCATCAATTTTAGCCTATGCATGGGATGTTGGTCTTCAGTCACCTAAGATTGTATATTATTTTTTAGCCAATGTGGGTGTTGTAGCCTGTAGAGTTGAAGCCGAGTTCATCCCCGCCTATAGCTATTTGTTGGAATAGATTTTTAGTAAGGCTTTCCTAGGAGATGCACATGGAAAACCATGGTTGACTATTCTATGTTTTGAATGCTTTAAGACTTGAATAAATTAAGCTTCATAGGAGAGATTGCATTATGTTTAATGTAGATTTATGTGCAATAAGAATATATAGGCAAAAATGTTCTTAGCAATAATAAATGCATTAAATATTGAATTAGAAATGCATGATTGTATTAAAGTAGATGGAAAGCATAAATCTAGATGTAAGGAGTACATGAAATGAGTAATTTAAATACGTTGAATTGAAATCTTGGATTGATATAGGAAACATTAGATTAGTAAAAAGAGAATTTTCTTTCATTTAATTAAGGGAAGGAATGTTGTTAAAGATAGAGTTAATAAAGTAAGTAACTAATGAATTGTTTTTTTTTCTTAATTTGATGTTTTATTTGTGTTAGTGAGAATATTGGTTTTCTATGGTTAGTAATTTCTATGGAATAACTAGTAAGGAAGATTCTTCTGCTTGTTGCTTGATGTGGGAAGGGTTTTAAAAATATATATTATAACGGTTTCCTGAGACTTGAGTAGGTATGAAAACCATTATAGAGAGAAGAATGGGATTATCTCATCAGTGGTGTTATCTTTTTGTATTGTGCATGGATGATTATAAATACATAGTGTGCATTTAGTTGCATTTCATGATGAGCATCCCTAAGTGTTTTTAATATCGTGGAAAATTCCTTACATGAGGAATATAGTGGAAAAGAAATGGAGCAAATAACACTTAGATGAAATTTCTCTTATATACTTTGAAATGAAAAGTGGATACATAAACGAGAACTTGCTTAGTATGGTTTGAACAAAAACTTTCAATGTTTTTAGAAAATGATAAATTTTGTAATGAGATAATTTATTTTGAAACAATAAGGCAAAGAAAGTGATGTAATAGGATTGTGTAGCTTATAGTGATCAAATCTCATGGTGATCTATGTTTTCAAAAGAATTTTCATGTATTTATGAAGGAAATTTTTGAGAAGCATTTTATGTTTACATGGTTATGTACTTTAATTAGTTTAAATAACTGAATCTTTGCATGATACTTTTATGTTGAAGCTTAGATGGTGTAATTTTATGATTTATTTTCCATGCTTAAGATATATTTATAGCTTATTATTGGAATGGGTACTTTCATATTGAAGCTTACATGATATAATGTTCATTTTATTATCCTTAATATGGAATTATTGCTTAATCAAGTTTCAAAGTTTTGTGTGATCTATATTTATGTGTGTTGATCATGGGTTAGAGTAAAGGAGATTCTTGGATAAATCTAGAGCATCCTTGGCCTATGTCAATGGATGTACCAAATCCTAAGTTGACATAACCAGGTAGAAGTGAGACCCAGAAGGATTTGCGAGAATGCAATATCCAAATTTCTTGTGAAATGATTCACCTTGAACGATGAGCATCAAGTGAGATAGAAAAATTATTTATAAGACAATAATTGTGATATCTTGAATGTGCAGGTTCAAGTGACCATGCTCATTGCTTAATGAAAGAGGTAATGGCCTTAGTTAGCCCACAAAGGTGTGGTAACTAAGCACCAAGGCTTACATCATATTAACCTACCTAGATGGACTTATGTTGAGGATAGGAAATAAACATCTTCCTTTAAGTGATATGAGCCTTAAAGGATAATCCCTACGTTGTGGTCAAATTATCCTAAGCTTTGGAGGGCATAGGAAATGTGGGGGGACCACTTTAGTGTCCTTCAAAGGGAAAGGTTTAGTAAGGTGAACCACATGCACTATGGGAGGTTGGCCACTCCTATCCAATGAGTGTCATCTCCAGCGGTATTGAACTCAATGTTGTAAAGCCTTGAATGCTTAAAATAAAATATTAGATTATTGGTAAGCCTTGATGGTTTACTTTTAGAAAAAAAATTGGATTGATTTTTTGGGATGTTACAAGATGCCAAACACCAGGTTCAATGCCTTGGAATATTTCTTGCATAGGCATTGCTTAATACTACATCAAATATTTTATATTACCTTGTTGATGTCATCACTATTATCCATTTAGCTAGTTCATTATTGTACTTTTTTCTTCAATATTGGGTGTCGAATGAGGAAGCCTTCACATGCTTTTCTTTTGCTCCTTCTACCAGGTGCCAAACTTTTATCGTCATCCTACTGACATCAGCTTCTCAAAATATCTAATGAGCTTTCTTACTTAGCTAAATTTCATGTTTCTAATTTTGTATTGTTGGATCCGATGCCTTAGCACAAAAATTCTATTTGATAATATTTTACCTATTGTTTTACTATTTTCCTTGGCCTACTTTGCATATGGCCATACTTTTTTGTTGTTCACACCTCTCTGCAAGCTTTCAAGCTGATTTATTCCATATTTCATATTTGAATCTTCCATAAGAGCTTCATTTAGGGTTGTTTTGGTTGCCTTTTGAGCTACTTCATACCCTTTGTTATGCAATTACCTTAGCAAAATAACTACTGGTCTAAACCATATCACATAGTGAATGTAGGTAATGAAATTTACCTACAAAGGTATATTTTACCCATGACCAAGGGGAAGGGATAGTGGCCAACAAGGAATATATTGGATAATATTCAACAATGGTTCAAAGATAAAGTTTTAAAGGAATATAGGTGCATTCCATTAATAATGGCATGGGGCCTATGGTTAGAAAGAAATTCTATGTTGTTTAAGAGTGAAGAAATTCTACCTATATATGCTCAATATTAGATCAAATATACTTATGAAGGCATAAAAAAAGCCCCAAAATTAAAGGTTATCAGACAGTTTGGAAGTTTAACAATGGATATTACAAAGTCTTGGGATTTTTTTGGTGGAGCCAATCAAGACAATCCAAATAGATGTGGGGTAGGAGGAGTGTTATATCAAGATGAAAACCATAAATTCACATTCAAAGTAGGTCTTGGTGAAGGTACCAATAATGTGGCAAAGTGAAAGACTGATATTTTTGTTAAGAATGGTAGTGTAACAAAGAATAACAAAACTTCAAGTACTTGGTGACTCAAAATTGGTGGTGGAATAGGCTTCAAGATTAGTAGGGATGCAAAATTTGATACTTAGGCCTAATTATGATCAAGTGGAATTACTAGAAGCATCATTTACAAAGATATATTATAAACATAATTATAGAGACTAAATGAGGAAGCAGACGGTCTATCAAAAGTTACCTTGGATATTCCAATTGGTACTTGGTTAAAGGAAGGAGTAGTGTATGGGACTATGATTCCACCATAGTCTATATCATTTTGATATTTTTTCCTTTTGATAGAAGTTGTGGACTAAGATACCTTTCATGTTTCTTTTTTGTCTTTGGATAATTAATGTCATATCTAAAGTATGATTGATGGCTACGAGGTTTAAGTACCAAAATTACACTCTATAATATGACTAAATGCTTGCAATGGGTTGTTATTATTGTAACATATCAGATTTAGTAAGGCTTATATGAGGGTATAAAATACCCATCTAATTGTAATTTTTTTTCAAACTCTAAAATGAAAGTTATAGATTTTTTTTGAGGAAAAAAATCAATATAATTTTATTTTAAAATTAAAAATAAGAATAAACAATTTTTCTATAACATAATTTGTTTAAAAACAAACCAAATGCAATATCATTTTTAATTGGTTTACATACTATTTGATGAAAATTTTAATATTGACTCATAGGATTGGAATCTTAGTCTATGTCATGAAACCTTTTGCTCCCCATCACTTGCTCCATCTCCAAAGCGTAAATGTTAAGGATTATTTTCACATGTATAGTCAACATTCACCATGCAGAGTAGTACCTTTTATTACTACCTCTAAGTGTATCCATAGCTCTACAAGATGCCTACCTATGTGATTGGAACCTAGGCTAGTCATGTGAAATCCCAACTAACCCAACTCCATTAGGCAAATGTAGATATTCTTGCTTCATCTTAACATTTTATGATATCTTTTTAATATAGAATGGCTAGTTTAATGGTTTTTGTAATATACATCTATTTCAATTACATTCTTATAATCTTATTATGTTTTTTTATTTTTTTTAATATAGATTTTTTTCTTAATATAATTATAATGATATTCACATTTATTTTTTCAAAACATATGTTAATGTAGAAAAAAGATGAGATTCAATATATATATATATTTGTTTTTTTTGAGTTTACATTGTGGAATCGGTAGCCGTCACGATGATTCGGATATTTTTTTATGGTCGCCATAGTATTTTGTGGTGTTTACCTTGAAATCCTTATAACCACCATGATGATTCGTCCCTATAACCACCATGTCGCAATCATTTTAAACCTTTTATACCAGTCCAACGAGGCCCAAGATTTGAACCTTGGACCTCTATCCCCTTAAGGGTTGGTTGGAAGAACCAATTGATCTACACCTTGAACCTAATAATATTTAATTTTAATAATTTATAATTAGAATGTTTAAAATAAATTGAAATAAAATGTTACTTAATAAAATTAAACATGAATAAATTTATATATCTTAAACAATATACAACACAACTCTTCTATTATTATTATTTTTTAATTTTCTTAAAATCATACAAAACATCACTAACATTTTAAAAAAATAGAAAATTATAATTTTTAAGGGTTTTGATTGATTTATTGAAATAATCAAAATTCTCTCATGGGTTTTGAGATTGTCAAAATGTTCTAAAGGGTTCATAGATTTAGTTTACTTCCATTCTATCTTTATTACAATCTTATCATAAATGAGAAATAGTAGTTACAGATGATTCAGAGTTTGGCTAACTTCGATTTATAAGAGGAATAGCATCAATTATAAAATGCAGAACGATAAATAAAATTCCACAGAACAGTTTACCATGGTAAGCGTCTTGAGTCCTATATGTCAGAGGATTCCCGTTTAACAATAGTTTAAACTAGGCGACAAGAAAAATAAAGGAGCGGTTACTAACTACAACGAATACCTTGGACAGAGAATAACATGTACAACCAATAAAATTCAATGTGTTGATCTGAAAATCGGTATCTTACTCTGCAATTCCGTGAATTATTGCATGCGGACAGAGAGTTGCTGAGAAATTGTCACATCAGTGCAGTCCTTCACCCGCCGTTGGAAAGCACGAAAATTGAGACAAGCACTCGCACCGACCGAAGATGACATAATCTTCACGTTTAACACTGGTTTACAATAAGCGACAAGAAAAATAAAGGAAGAGTTGCCTCGAAAAGCAAATTAACCTCTGCTTTAATCGGAATCTTATGCAAGTTGGCCCTTGCTTTTTCGGTACTACATTCACACTAAAGTAATGTATTATTCTCTGCAGGACCCACTTCAACTAAAGTTATGTATTATTCTCTGCAGGACCCACTTCAATTATGCGGTTGTACTGTATATTACCTAAGTCCTATTCTCATATCTCCTCCCCAACAATGGTCCAGATACTTCCATGTAATAAAATAAGTTTGAACTATTAACAAATTGCATTATTTTTGGTCGGCATATTTAATCAATCTCGCCTTGCACTCACATTGTAATTTTAATTTAATTTGAAGCTTTACAGCCCTATAAATAGATAAGGTATTGAACCCAAGTTCATCGCTAGTTCCCAAGTGAAGAACTTGTGAGAATAGCTGTCGAGCTATGTGATGCTATTGCCATTCAGCGCTAGGTTCAACTCTATTAATTTAGGGATGTCTTTAACTGTTTTTTTATGAGTAGACTACAGTAGAGGAGGTCGCTCATGTTAATAATTCTGTTCAGTATTGTTGATATTGTATTATTGACCATATTTTGTCTCTATGAATTGTGCTTCTATTTTTGTAGATTTTGTGTGGGTTGTGAGAAGAGTGGGTTTTGAGACCAGTGAAGTGCCTTGCATTTCGAATTATTGATAAAATCTCCTATCAGAACCTTGATTCTATTCCATTTTTGGCTTGGTACGTTGATGTAATTTCTCTTTGTTCTTAAATTTTAATTTCTGAAAAATCGATTGTTTCTCTTTTTAAGACGCCACCGTCGACCATAATATGCGTGGAATTATTGATTACTGTCTGTAGTCAAGGCAAAATTTTCTATCAGTTCATTATTGGAAGCAGATAATCTGTGTTAAAATCTATCCATTAAAATTAACGAGGGCCCGAGCGGCTAGTCCCCACCGTTGACGGCTGCTACAAAGAAGTTTATTGTTTTTTAATAAAATATGTTAGAGTATCTGCAAGTAAAAACTGAGAGGCCAACTAGAACGCTTTTAATTTGATCTTTTCCAATAGCCTTAAAGAAATCGAATGTAATTTTTTTTTCAAATGGCGTTATTTGTTAAAAGAATGCTTTTTCACAATATATCAGTTTGATGAATAAGTGAATTGATGTGAGAAAGATATTGCTCTGCTCGATAAGAAAGGAATAATTAATTGTCAAAATTGTCAACTTTGTTGAGGAGAAAGGAACAATTCTACACGTCTTTTGTTTTGACTGAAAAAACAAATTAACCTCTGCTTTACGCGGAATCTTTTGCAAGTTGGCCCCTGGTTTTTCACCAGCTAGTACTACATTCACACTAAAGTAATGTATTATGCTCTGCATGACCCACTGCAATTATGAGAGAGCACTTTATATTACTGCAGTCCTATTCTCATGTTCAGAAAAGAAACTCTCAGATGTAAAAAAAAAAAAAAACAAAAAAAAAAAAAAAAAAAAAAAAAAAAAAAAAAAAAAAAAAAAAAAAAAAAAAAAAAAAAAAAAAAAAAAAAAAAAAAAAAAAATATAAAATAAAAAAAAAAAAAAAAAAAAAAAAAAAAAAAAAAAAATCCAAAAAAAAAAAAAAAAAAAAAAAAAAAAAAAAAAAAAAAAAAAAAAAAAAAATCAGAAAATTTGGTATAGAGCTAACAGTTTCAAAGGTTCAGCAGCTTAAAAACGGACAAAGGATTTATTTCATACAAAAGTCCTCCCCAGACTTATTGGGTGTGTAGAACAAACATAATACTTGGAGAAGCACGGCCCCTATTGATCCAGCCACTAGCCAGGCGTTGAAAAATAAGCTTCCACAAATTGACTGCACAGGATTCTGTAATTCCTTTCTTTTTTATTTTAACAGCCCTACTTTTGCAACATCAATTGGCTTACATGTAGTATATAAACATTCCTGTGCTATGGAGCTGAAGAGCTCTGTAACCTGTTAATTGCTTCCGATCACATTGTTAATTACCCTTCTTCCGCCGCCATGGAGGGCCGCGTCAGCCTCGTCTCTAAATTCCTCCATAAATTTGGCAAGACCGTAATTGTCAGAACTGGCAATCAAATTTCTTATAATGTACTCGTCATAATTACCTATAGTCACTGATGGTAAATAGGTCGTTGATGTCTTTCAATAAAATTATCTAGGAATTTGTAAGTATTAATTTATTAATAAAAAATTTAGGTTTAAAAATGTTTATTTGTGAAGGTAATAGTTTACCATGATTACTGTTATTAAAAACAACCCCAAAATTTAAACTATAAATATAACAAATTTCTTTATATATAAAAAAATTATCCAAAATTTAAATCCTACCAATTCTTTTATATATATAAAAAAATTATCACATATAGTTCTGTCTGTACTATGCACTACATGGAACCTCACCTGTTTTATTTAGTTCTACTGCTGGCGGGATCGTCATTATATGTAGATTCATTTCTTCCCCACTAGTAGGTTGGAGGAAGAAGCCCAAGTCAAAACCCTTCATCCAATCTGAACACTGCGTACAAGGATGTCTGAAAATATCAGTCACCCATCCAACATATTTTTTTAAACATGTTGGCACATAATTGTAAGATTCTCTGTTCGACATAATAAGTTCTCGTAAGCGCAATCCACTATCCACAACAGTTTCAAAATAAAATGTGTCCAGGAGACGAGACGCCCTCAAGTAAAGGGTGGTGTCCAGAAGTACTAACTCAGCTCGTTCCTCATCTGGTTGAGCTCTTCAGAAACCATCTCTATTTCAACCAAAACAAAACTTCGTATTTGGTTTTGAAATAGAAAATCAACCAAAGTAGGATTTACATAGCATCCATCAAAAAAAATTACTGTGCTTTACTAAAACCTTTTTGGAACACTTTAATCCCTTTTAATCCCTTGTACCACCTTTGGAGATATAGCAGAAGCTCAAGAATAAAAACATGTTTCCCCGGTAGCTATCCACGCTATTATTGAAGAAGTTAATGCTTAGGTGAGTCAAACTTCCTTACCAACTAGGCTTAGGATGTAGGAAGAAGTTAATGCTTATGTGGATCAAAACTTCCTTACCTACTTTGATATCTAGCTTATACTTATGAGCAAATCCGATTATCTTTTCCTTAAGATAAGTTGAAAATAATCAGTACTTTAATCCAAAATAATTACTAATCCATTGATGATTGTAAAAATAATTAAAAATATATATCTCATACATGTCATGTACCTAAAAAACTAAAATTAAAGGTGTTCAGTTGGCCTCTCATATTTGTTTTAGCTTGCACATGCACTCATATATTTGATTAAAAATCAATAAACTTCTCCACAGCCGAACCGTGGGACTAGCCGCTAAGGCCCTCATTAATTTTTAATGGATAGATTTTAACACTCATTATCTGCTTATGACATAAAATTTTGCCAGGTCTGAGTACGGACCGTAATCAATATGGTCGTCCGTGGCGTCATAAAAAGAGAAACAATCAAAGTTAAGAGGAAAGAGAAGTTACAGGTCGAAAACGGAATGGAATCAAGGTTGTGATGAAAAATTATCAATCATCAAAATGCAAGGCGCTTCACTGGTCTTAAAAAACCCAGTGTTTACTCGAAACGCACACGTTATCTATTATGCAGAAACAACATTCATACAGACAAATATGGTTAATAATAGAATATCAGGAATATTGAGGAGAATTATTAGCATGTACGACCTAATCTGCTGTATTCTACTACTCATGAAAAACAGTTAAATACATCACTAAATTATTAGAGCTTGATAGATACACAAAGACAAACTATGCGAATTCTGCCAAGTTCTTCACTTAATTAATAGTGATGAACTTGGGTTGAATACCTTATCTATTTTATAGCGCTGTAAACTTCAAATTAAATTAAGATTACATGTTAAAGCAAGGGGACATTGATTAAATATGGCCACATTAAATATGCAATCTGTTTCTCAAATACTTGGGAAGTATTTTGACTATTGGCAAGGAGCGTTTCTTTTCTGAACCTGAGAATATGACTGTATAGGTGCTCTCTCTTAATTGAAGTAGGTCTGTGAATGTAGTGCCAGGTGGTGAAAAGGGGAGGGCCAACTTGTATAAGACTTCGATTAAAGCAGAGGTTAATTTGCTTTTCGAATGAAAAGCGTGGAATTGTTCTTTTATTCTCGACAGAGTTGACAATCATTCATTTCTTCTCGAGTCGAGCTACATCTTTATGCAGTTAAATAACTTATTCATGAAACTCATATAATGTGAAAATACATTCTTTTGTCTAAACTTACGTCATTCATGGAAATCAATAACTTCTACAACATTTGCGATTTCCTTTACGCTTCCTTAAGGCTATTCAAGAAGACTCACAATACAACATGTGCGATTTCTTTAACGCTTCTTTAAGGCTATTCAAGAAGACTCACAATACGAGTATTAACAAAACAAATAAGTAATATAATTGGTAACATTTTGTTTTAATATGGATAATGTTATTATAAATTTGGTAATTATTACATTGTTGATTTTTTTGAGTAAACATGATAGTGAAAATCTAGTTAATTGCATATTAAATTTTAATAAAAATAAGAACACTGCAATAACCAGATATCTAAAATCCTTAAGAAAGGATAAGTAGTTCTAAGATTGTTAAGTCCACTGAAACTTTAGACCCTAGTAGGAGTATATTTCTCAGTAAGTGCATTAAGAAAAAGCTTTCATGGCTCCCACGGATTAATTTGTTGAATTCTTTTTGGAGTTTATAATGAAATAATCTCATCCTTGGTGTGCCCATTGAGACTAATTTCAGAGTGTCCCAGATGGCTCCAGATTACTTTGAGTATTTACGGAGGCTACTGGAAACAAGAATGATTTTCTTCTTACCAACACAGATGCCTTAACTGTGGGACATTTCACGATGAATAATTATTGGTTTTTTTTAGTTTTTTTAAACAATATTTGTGTTGTTTGTAGGATTATCAAGTTTTTAGATTTCTTTATATCAACATAAAACATAACTGAGATCAGACATTTATTGGTTATTTTTGAAGATGTTAATCCAAATTTTAAAGTTTACCAAAAATAACAAACTTAATCTTACTTATTTAATAAAAATTTTAACTTTAAATTGTTTTTAAAAATATTAGATATCCACCTGAAAAGTAAATGCAAATGCGTGTGAAAACATCAAGATCTATCTCGATCTCTTTAATGGAAGAAAGCCATACAGTCCATTCCGATATATTTCAAAGCATGAATTTATAAACATTTATTAAAAACTAATTAAAAATAAATTTAAGATAATTAGTAGTATTCTTAAAATAAGCACACACAAAGCATATAAAATGAGATTTATTTTTTAAATAAAAAATTAAATATTTAGATAAAATTTGAAATTTTTATATAATTTGAATTTGTATTAATGTTTATGGGTGATTAAAAGAGGTCAATATGTAAGACATATACAAAGCAATGAGAGTGCTTAATGAGAAAGAAAAAAAAAACAGTTACTCCCAACATTCAAGGAAGAGAAGTGAGTGATATAAGAGTTGGTCGTAGGTGTTCTTTGTTGGAGTCACAAGAGGTTATCGTTGTATGTGCAAACCGGTCGTGGCCTCTGGAGGTTGGAAGAATGAAGTGATAAGTCGAGACCCTATTATCTTCTACAAACTGTTACTAAGTAGTTCTTTCATGAGATTGAATAATTTTCGGATGAAAAGGGCAATGCATCTATGATATTCATAATTAATCCAAGATTTTAGTGTATGGGTGTCTTTGAATAAGCAATAATATCTACCTCGTATCTCATAGTAGACAGGACTCATCAAGACTGCACAATCTACAAATACACCGATCTCTGGGGAGGTGATGATCTGTCTCAATACGCAGCTGGTGGGAGCAAACTCGTAGCTAAGCTAGTGATCAATCCATTCTCTAGTTGGAGATAAAAGTGATGAAGTGTGAGTGTAATAATAATGTATATATCAATCCATTCTCTAGTTGGAGATAAAAGTGATGAAGTGTGAGTGTAATAATAATTTATATTGAAAAAATAAATATTTAGTTTTATTATATATTTTTTAATTATAATAATTTTATATTTACTTTCAAAGAAATAGGTCACAACTACAAATATAAGGAATAAAATAATAATAAAATATAACAATATAAAAAAACATAAGAAATTGAAAGAAGGTATTTTTGAAAATTTATTAGTTATACAAAATTATTTATATATATATATATATATATATATATATATATATATTTGACAACTTTTGTGTTAGGGAGAATATCATGTTTTTTAGACAATGCTGAGACTAAGACAAAGGTAGCAATGTTGAAAAATTGTACTATTTCTATCAAGACAAATAATATGATTTTTTTTTGAAATTTTTATTCTCTTGGCTTAAAATATGATTTGTTGTGTTGGTAACTACTTGAAGATGAGTGTCTAGTTTTCTTCAAGGATAAGAAATGTATTGCATATATATGATAAGGATTGAAGCCATAAATGTATTTTAGAAAATCATATGAAAAATAAAAGTTTCAATCAATAATTGTATCAAATACCTCATCTTTAAAGAAGGGTTACAAGATACATTGTTGTTATAGAATATAAGAAATCCAAGTATTTGAGTTTTTGTACTTTGTTTCTATTATACAAAAAGCAAATGGAGCATAGAATATAAATGGTGAATCTTAAATATTAAATTTGCAAAAGTTGCATTCTTGAAAAATAACATTGATATTCTTTTTACTATAAGAATATCATGTAGAGCTAAGGCACTTCTTTACTCGTGAGTGCAAATATTTAAATATTTATGATCCACTACAAATACTTGTTTGTAAGATCAAGTATGTAAATATATTATTATATTTATTAATGATTTAAAAAAATATGGATTTTTTCTCAAAGAAATATAAAAAGCATTAACTTTTTTTGAAATAAGGTTACAAAACACAAGAATAAAGCCATAATTAAGATGGCAAGAATTATAATCAAGGTAAAGGGTATTTCTTTTAGATGAATTAATAACTACTTTAGTTTATTTGTTAAGTATATATCCAAGCAAGAGTGTAAAGTGAATAATACATAAAGAAGCTTAACATGGGAGAAATTGTGAATCATTTTAGGGTGTTTGGTTGTAATGCATATTCTAATATTCCTAACAAAAAAAAAATCTTTGATGATAAGTTTCTTTGATAGGATATAGTTATGTGAAAAATGGTAACAATATGTATAATCTTATTACTAAAGAATTAATTATCAATTATGATATATTTGATGAATGTAATCTTGCAATTGAGAAGAAATGCAAATGATAAGAAAACCAGTAATGAATAAAATAAAGTCATCACAAGCAAAATACATCCTCTTTCAAATCGTATAAATAAATAATTTGTTAGTGGTTCATATCCAAGTTCAAATCTTAGTACACATCCATAATTTTATCCATGAAAAGCCTAACTAAATATTTTTGTAAAAGATCTAACCAAATTGTTAATTTTATTTTTAATTTATTAGGCTTATGTCAAACCAAGTATTTGCAAATATGTGATCATGCACATGGTTAGGATTGAAGTAATAAGTGGATAAATTCATGCTGTAAATATATATAAAACATAAAATTTGGTTTACCTTCCACATGGTAAGGATGTCACATATGTTAGATGGATTTATAGAATAAAATATAAAGTTAATGGTCTAATTAAAAGGTAGAAAGTATGTTTGATGAAAATCGCTATTCATAGTAGTCAAGTATTGATTAGAATGAAACCTTTCATCTTGTTGCATGAATATAAGGACTAAGTTAGAATTAATAGAAAATTTTAGGTGAAAACATTATCAATTAGATGTTAAAATAAGTTATTTTAAATGGATATCTAAATGATGAAGTGTTTGTAGAGGAATTGTCTAATTATGATATTCTAAGTGTAGACACCCAATTTTGCATACCTCAAAGTGTCACCAAACAGTTATTTAAGCAAATATGACTAGTTTGACTATTTTAGAGATCACAAAACATATTTAGGGCTTACAAAACATAAAAAAAAATCATAAAAACATTTTCATTATAATGAGATCAAAAAGAGCTTTACAATGATTATAAACATACCTATAATTGTAAAATAACTAATGTGTCTAAAGACAAGAAAACAAGGTAGTATCCTAAACTATATAGTAGCATCATAAGCCCACAAAAGTGCCATTGTGGTGCTTCTACCTCCAAATAGAATTTTTGCCAATTAGGGGTAAAATTAATAACACTATCACCTTATAAAAGTGTTATTGTAGTGCTTCTATTTCCCCATAGTGCTTTTGATTTGTCATTACCAAATATAAGATTTTAATAGTTTGACTACCTATCATTGTCTATTCCACCATGAATTCTATTCCACTTATCTAATTCCTAGCTCTTTTCATGTGCTTGATTGGTAAATTTCCAATCATACCTTCTTGATTGAAAATTGCATGATATCTAACTATAGTCAGATATTAATTAACTCCATGCAACTCCTAATCAACTCCATGAAACTTCTAATCAATTCCATGCAATTACACACAACTTACCTTGCTTTCTCCACTAACAAATCCTTTGTGGATTCCACAGTGAGGCTTAGGTTTCCTATAAAATTACCCCTTAAAGAGGTCTTTAGAGAGCTTATTTCTGGCATTGTTATTCTACTACAATCACTTCGGGTACACATCTTCTATGCACTAACATGTTGCTAAAATTACTATAGCACATATTTCTTTCATTGATATTCCTCTCATACCAAAACGCTATGCAAATAATTTTATAACCTTCTTACACTACCAACAACATGATCAATAATCAAAGGATTGACAAGCATCATTCGAAATCATTGAGAAATATTTTAGAAAGCATCACCAAATACCAAGTTAACTTCAAAGCAAATATATGGAAACTCCTCATCAATATCCATCAATAAAGGGAAAATTTATAGTTGTGTATGCTTCATCATTTTCAAAGCCACTTTATATCTATTCTTTTGGCTTATTTTGCTTGTATTTTCCTACATTGTTATGTTTTATACCATTTTTTGTTCTTTTATGATTTCTAATATATATTTTTTTTTTCAAAAGAGCAAGGGTTTGATCCATCTTAAGTAAGGAATTTTACTAGTACCTATCAAAATCAGAAAAAAAACTCTATGCTTACCACTTTTATTTTTAATCTTTGTTTGTAGATTATGGTCAAAAGCATTGTAGGAAAGTGATAGTGTCATATAGTTATGGTCATGGCACTTCTATGGCTCTGTAGTGCTTCAATGACTTTGTGCCACTTTTTGGCACTATAGCGCATTTGGTCTATGGTGCTTTTGTAGGCTTGTGGTGCTTTTGTAAAACTATGGCATTTTGCTGCAACTTAGTATTTGGTCTTGCAATTTTTGGGTTCAATTTGTCGCTGTCCTACTGTCATAGATATTTTGTTTCAATTATTATGGAGCCTTTATTCCTAGTTTTGTAGATTAATTCTAGTAAATTAAATCCTTTTATAACTCTTTTTCTTGTTTTTATAAAGATAATTACAAAAGGAGGAATTTTTAATTTAATTAATCATTATCATGATAGGGATAATAAATATTTAAATACCATACTATAGGAAATAATTGGAACTACGTATAGTGGCATTGTATGCTAACTTATTTGTTACACTATCTCCTTGCACCCCTACTTTTGAAAAAGATAAGGGAAAAACGAATTGTTTATCTTTGGAAAAGTCATTTAGAATAGGTATATGTTTGCTTGCATATTTTCTTGTGCATATTAGTCTAAAATTAGGTTTTGATATTAGGATAGATAAGATATTATACAGAAGCTATTATTTCCCATAAAAACCCTATATGTGTGTGAATTAAACCCATCAAAACATCTCCTTAGGCTTCACAAAATGTCCCCTAGTCCTAAGTGTGATGCAAAAAAAAATAAAGAAGTGTATTTGGGAATCCTCTCTGGCCATTTTTTTGTCCACTGGTGACTCCTTCTTCCCAAGTCTTGTCTTCCCCAAGCCTTTTCAGTCATCATTAATTTTTGAGACACTTATTTTTTTAGTTTTCACTTTTTAGACATCGGTAGTCATTTGGAGTTTCTCCTCTAAACCATTATATGGTCTAGACCACATTGGCATTTTAGCCCCCATCCTCTAGGACTCACATGTACTTTAGCCTATGGAGGGTCAATGTGTGAATCAGTTCATAGGGCTTTCATTATCCCTCATGTACCATCTTGGGCCACACATTGATCACTTCTATGTACCATTGTAATCCCACATATAAATAGTCTCTTATGTATTGGTATTAGAGAGTTGTATATAGGACTTGGTATTGGACTTGGGTATAGTTGTGTTATTCAGTTAGAGAAAACACCTTCTATATGTTCTCTTAAGTAAAATTTTAAAATATAAATTAATAAATTGAATTTTCCTTCCCCCCTCAACCATGGCCAAATGACACTATTATAATTTTCCCACAACATAGATCTTTGGTATGCTCAGAACCAAACAATTTAAATCCTATATTGAGAAGTAGAATCCCCCTGGTTCTTTCTCCCATTTGTGATAAGAATAATATTCAAGTTCTTGATCATATGGCCTATTTTTACTTAGGAGGCCTAGAAACCATGAGAGTAGTATCCTAGATTTTTTGAATCCTCTTGACTACCCTCAATAGCCCAAGTCTAACCCATTAACCTTTGATCAAGTGGACCTATCTTTCCCATCATAGACTTATATCAACCCTATCACATAGGTTCAACCCCAACATCCTTAGGACTCAATCTTTTACCTCTTCATGAGTTTTTATGTCACATAAGTTGTTCCATTTGCATAAGTGTCCAAGCTTGGATTATTCTTTACCTCTCAACTTGTCTCAACTTTCCCCATTCAACATAATAGGCTTCCTCAAACCTTTCTCTAGATATTTATCTGCATTCAAACCTTTTTGTTGATAGATTGGAAGAGTTGTATATCCTATTTGAATCATTCTTTAATACCCTAATATTACCCTTTATCAACTACAATTCATTAACCAAACACATATCACATTCCAATCAAACCCCTTCTTTTCATTCAAACCTAACTTCACAATGATACTATAACAACAAATGGTCTTGTTCCAAGGGTCCTCAACCAATCATAAGTACTCCTATGAGGACCTATGAAACCAACATTTAGATCCCATCATAGATAGTTGTCCTTTTCCTCCAAATTTTGAAACACCCATGTTCCAAATGTACAAGGAGAACAAAGACCTCATTAATCACCTTAGGTTCTTCTGCACTACTTGTAGTAACATCGCTTATGATGAGATGTTGTTTCTAAAAATATTTATAAAAGCTATGGTATTCCTTAGATGATATATACATATATCCTCAAAATTCAAGACCTTATTGAATATTTGTCTATTCTTTATTGAGAGTTTTATATGCTTACTAAACATCCAAGATGATTTATACTTATCACCAAGTGGTGATCCTGTGGGAGGCTTTTATTTCTCTTGTAGAATTTTAGACATCTTGTCCTCCATCAATAGTTGTTTCTTTTGGATACCACTTCTACCACCTTTAGGATCCTAATTTTCAAAAAAAAATCCACTAAAAGGGCACCTAAAATCCTATAGGAAAAAATTCCTCCCCTTAATCATAAACAAAACCTAAAGATGGACCTCAAATCACTCAACACACAAATCAATAGCCCAAAAACTCATTATAGCAAAATCATAACAAAAGAAACCCAAGAGATTACGTTCAATCTCTACTAGCAATTTGAAAGTGCTACTATCAAAATGTCACTTCTTGAACCTCCAAAAAAATTCTTAAATGCATAGAGAGATGTTATTCAAACCCTTGAATGAGTAAGTGATCCCTAAAGACTTAAATTCTAATGACCTCGTCAATATGGTAGGATCCCTTAGGGTTAATCACACAACAATATCATTCTATGAGGATGATCTTCCACTTGCATCTATGGTCAAAGATATCACTCTTTACATAACAAATTATATCAACAACACACTTAACAAGTGAATTCTCACTAATAATGACTCATCCCTAAATGTCTATTGTCTAAAGTTCATTAGTAATTTTGGACTAAGTAAACAAGATTTAGAAAAATTTGATCTTGTCATCATGACATTCAGTAATGAAGAGGACAAGTTATTGAAACCATAGTCTTACCTCTAAAAGTATTTCCTTGTATTATTAACACCCCTTTTACTCTTCATTAGTGTTGTAATTATGAATGTCAAAAAAAGATGCATCGCATCCCAGTTTACCTCAAGCCCTTTAGTTATTTATAATTTGGTTGGGGTTGAAAATCCATAAGCTCATCTTTTTCCATCCCTCAATCTATCTTCAACTTCTTCTTAATATTTTTGACCTCCTTCCTCTTTTCAACCTCCCATCACCAACACATTGAGGTTGTTCACTTTAAACCCTCAACCTAATAAACTTGACACCCAAACAAAAGATCAAAACTCTAACCAAACCAATATAAATGACCAATTAGAAGTGAAAAATAATAATCATATAGAAATTTAAAATTTTAATCAAATTAATTTTAACAATCAATCACTTTTAGAACTGAAGAACACAAGCTTATACTGAGAGGGGGGTGAACAGTATAAGACCACTTTTTACTTTTCTTTCCCAAACAATATTATCCAATATATCAATGGCAATATCAACAGTAGTAATCAAAGCAATGCATAAATCATCACACACAATAGAGACACCAATTTAACGTGGTTCACCCAATGTGGGCTACTCCACGGAGAAAATATTTCACTAAAATTTTCTCAACAAATCTCTTGGGAATCCTTCCCTATTACAATGTTTATGGACCTCTATCCAAAGGAGACACCAATCCCCTAATCAAGTTCGTGGATACCTATCCACAGGAGAACTCTTTCCCCTCTGTTGGTTCATGGATCTCTATCCACAGGAGAACTCCTTCTCCTCTACTCTGGCTGGTGATCCTCTAGAAGACTACTGCCTCCACTGCACTGGCTTGTGGATCTCTCTCCACTGAAGACCTCTATCCTCACTCAGAAGACCTCTATCCTCACTGCCCTAGCTAATGGATCTCTATCCACTAGAGACTACTATCCTCTACTCTATCACCTCCAAAGCTTACTCTCAGCTCTGCTCAATATCTCTCTCAAATCTGCACTAAACACTATCCTTCGGTCTAGCACAAATATGCTCACAAGTCTATCTCTAATCTAGCACAAATCTACCCTCAAATATACACCAAAATCTATCCTCAAATCTATCCTCAAGCCTTAACACAAAGCTTGATCCAATCACAAATCAACTCTACTAGATCTACCCCAAGCCTTAACTCAAAGCTTGAACAAATCAATCAATCAACTCTGCTCTCAAGTCTTCTCAAATACTTACCTCAAATCTATCCACAAGTCCTCTCAAGAACTTGCTCAATCTACTCTCAAGTCTTCTCTAAGACTTACCTCAAATATATCCACAAGTCCTCTCAAGAACTTTCTCAATCTACTCTCAAGTCTTCACCAAGACTTACCTCAAATATTCTCAACAAGTCCTCTCTAGAACTTGTCCAATCTGCTCAACAAGTCTTCACCAAGACTTACCTCAAATCTACTTGTAAGCTTCCACAAAAGCTCACACAAATTTATCCTTAAGTCCCCTCTAGGACTTACTCAAATCTACCCACAAGCTTTCACAAAATCTTGCTTAACTTTGTCCTTAAGTCCCCTCTAGGACTTACTCAAATCTATCCACTAGCTTTCACAAAAGCTTATTCAAATCAATTGTAAAACTTGCATACAAAACTCAACTTAATCTCTTTCAGAAAACCTCTTCAATAACACAAACAAGTTTCACTCAGAATCTTGTTTAACCATAAAAACATATAGAGAATGATTAGAGACTCAATATATTTCACACTCACAAAACACTCAATCACTTCCAAACTCTCTTTCAAATCAATTTAGAATAAAGAACAATTTGTTTCACAGAACTTGAACTATCACTCCAATGCATTCAATCAATAATGCTCATCCAACTTCATTCAACCATTCACTCAATGAAACACAACTTGCTTACAAACCCTAACCAAGTGTTTCACTATACTTCCAACAACTCACACTATGGAACTCAAACCTTGACTCAAGATGATTCCAAATTCACATAACAATGATACTCATGATATTTCACAAACCCTAGCTCAAGATAGTTCTCAACTTCACATAACAATGATACTCATGATCTTTCACAAACCCTAGTTCAAGATAGTTCTCAATTTCACACTCAAATGTTCTCACAAACATTCACCAATCATGCATATGAAAACTCACTCAAACATTTCCAACAATGCTTATCAAACAAACCTTTTCACTCCAACTTTGCATTTCACAACATTCAATCCAACAATATTTCACTCATAAGGAAGATGTGCCCATACCTTTTGTTTTGATGGAGATATATCTTCAAAACCTGTCTCAATCACAATCAAATCTTCTTTGCCAATCTCAAGGTTAGATAGCAACAATCTATCTCAAAATCTCCACAAATATTCTCCTCAAAAATTAATTCACTATACAAAAATTATCAAGTCTCAAGTACACCTTATAATCTCCAAACTTCTCAAACAAAGATTCCAATCACTCAATTTCACTATAACCTCCTTCAAAAATTTAATGCATAGATTAATCCAAATTTCTTACTTATGTCTCCCTACTCAAAAATTGCATTTCCAAAAATAATTGACATTACAAATCAGAAATAATGCAATTTACCTTTTAAATCAAAATTATAACATTTACCACCTTTTAACTAAGGTAAAAATTAAATTTACCTTAACCTCCTTATATCTCCCTAGGCACTCACTTAACAACCTTAGACCACACACTCAAATAGCGCTCACTATGCAACCTTAGACCATGCGCTTAATAAACAAAATAATAATAAAAATTAAAGTACCTTGTGCGCTCCTCGATGGGATTCGATCCCAGGTCACACTATCACCAGCGCCCTAGTCATGGCCCAACTACTGCATGAGCTAGGCGCTCACTTGGGAGGGAAAAGCACCTCGTGCGCTTAGTACCTTCATTTGGCACCAAACAAAAATAAAAACCCTTACCTCTTTGCAGCTATCGAGACTCGAACGTGAAACCTCCGCTCTCCCTATGCCTTACACACCGACCACTTGCCACTAGCCCAACCAATCGGTTGGTGACAAAGCTCTACACCTCAAACAATTTATTCATCACATTTTTGCTACCCTTTTAAAAATTAAAATCCTCTTCTTATGCTCACGAAATTTGCACTTAAAATTTTTCCTTTTTCACACATGCATAAAATCGGAGACTTATCTTTTGGTTGGCAAGTCTTATGGTATTTATACCATATGCCAATCACATCGAACGTTGGCAAGGAGGAGAATAATTAAAATGAATTTGCACCCACCCTAACTTTAGGGTTTAAATAATATTATTTTATAAATTAATTTATAATATAAATATTATAAATAATTTATAAATTACCTTAGGCTTTAATTTTAACCTTTAATATTATAATATTATTTCCTTTGGGCCTAGGTATTTTTCTCTTTCACCCTTAGACCTTATCTAACCTCCTTTAATATTATAATAATAAATATTATAATATTATTTCCTTTAGGTCTTTCCTTTAGGGTATTTAACCATCCTTTTGACCAATCATGTGAAGCTCTTAAACCAAATATCTTGGGCTTAAAATATAAATATTTTAACCCTTATTTTTCCAAATCCTACACTGATCACTGACACTAACTCTTGACATCAATGACAACACAACTAACTCAAAATTTCCAACAATCTCCCCCTTTGTCATTGATGGCAACCCTTTTTCTATAACCATTCCTTTTTCTTTTCCAAAACTCTCCCCTTGAGAAACTGCTCCCCTGACTGAATGCTCTCCCCTAACTCAAATATCTCCCCCTTTGACATCAATGGCAAAGGGCCACCTTTGGGGCTTGGGGCTAAAGATAAGACTCTTAGCTCAGCCCCTCCCCCACCTCCTCTCTTGAGGTGGTTAATTTTGGGGTGGGAGTATCTCTACTCCTAACATACATTGATCTTTACCTTTGTCCACCTTCTTCCTCAACTGATCCTTCTAATTCCTCTGAATATTCTTGTTCCTGCTTATCTCTAGAAATTTTTCTCTACACCACTTAGCTATATGCCCAACATTATTGCACTTAATGTTGTGATTCCTTGAAGGTGCAAATATCTTGTAGTTCCTCCTAGTGAAGCCATATCCATTCCTATCATGAACCCTGCAATTAACTACCTTATGACCAAACTGATTACAAGAGTAGCAATACCCTTGAAAGAGATGCCCATTTCTAAAATTTCTATTGGTGAAACCATATCCCTATCTTTCATGTGTCCTACACTGTGTAGCCTTGTGACCAAACCTATGACATGAGAAGCAACATCCATTGAAGAAACCTTGCCTTGACCCCATTGGTCTCTTAGTCTCTTCTTCCCTATGTTGTTTCCTATTCCATCTATTCCTTATTTGTGCATTGTTCCTTTCCTTGTTGAACTTTCTATTTTCCAACTTATCCTCAGAAGTCTCACTTTCTCTTACACTCTCTTCTTCTGAAGCTTCTTCTTCTTTGGAGCTTGAGATTGACTCCTCTCCTTGTTCTCTATGTTCCTATTCAAAACCAAGTCCTATCTTGTTTTATGAAGATCTTTGTACCTTGATAATATTATCCAAATTCTTTGAGCTTCTCCCAAACTTATATAGCTTATTTTTAGACTCTTTTACTTCCTTCCTTAGTGAAGCTACCTCATGCTCTAATCTTTCACATTCTAAAACCTTTGCCTCTAACTCCTTTTTCTCTTTTCAAATCTCCTTATCTTTCAGCTATTGAGTTCTTCTATAAGCTTTCCTTTCTCTTCATCACATTCTTGAAATTGAAGCTTGAGTTTTGAGTTCTACTTTCTTACCTTTCTTAATTCATTAAGAGCAAAAATAAGCTCACCCTCAAGATCAACTTCTCCTTCCTCTAATTTATCTTCAATAGGAGCACTTCCTTCTTCTTCTATTGCCAAAAGTAGACTTTCTTCTTCTAGACCTTCAAGAGCATCTTCATATTCATCTTCACTAAAACTGAACCCATTCCTTGTACAATTATCTTCAAGATGACCAAAGTTACCACACCTAAAACACTTGAGAATTATTGGTGCCCTTTTTCTAACATCTTCTTTTTCTACTATCAAAAATAGAATTTCTTCTTCTTCATTATCTGAGGACCTTCCATCACTATCACTTGAACTCTTACCTGCCTTATCTGCATAAAAAATCTTCTTATGCCTTTGGAAAAACTTCTTTCCTTGCTTGCCTTGTCCATCCTTACTTTTATTTTGATACATGTGTTTTCCTGTTTCCTTGTTCTTATGATCCTATTTTTCATCATCATTGCTACTTCTAGCCTCTGGACAATCAGATGCATAGTGACCATATTTACCACAATTAAAACACCTAACTATTTTTGTACCTTTATACTTTCTTGTGTCCTTGTTCCTTCTGCCATAGTTTGCTTCTTCATCACTGGATAACTCATTACTTGAATCTGACTTCTTACCCTTTGTCTTCTTTGTAACTTTGAAGGTTGCTTCTTTCTAGGGGATAGACTCCTCTTTTATTCTCATCTCAAAAGTTGTGAGAATTCCATGTAACTCATCCCTTGTCAAAAATTCAATATCTTTTGACTCTTCTATGGCTGAAATATTTTCACTATACCTCTTAGGGAGTGACCTTAAAATCTTTTGACAAACATCTGTTTCTTCAAATTTAAACCCAAGTCCTTGCATGGAGTTAACAACCTCATCCACACGAAGTAGGTATGTAGCAATGTCTTCCTCATCCTTCATCTTTAGGTCTTCAAATTTTTTCTTGTGATTTAGCAATTTTGCCATCTTGACCTTTTTGTCTCCCTCATATATACCTTTTAGCTTATCCCAAATCTCTTTTGTTGATGTGCAATGCATAACTTTTACAAACTCTATTTCACGTAAACCATTTAAGATTCCATTCATTGCCTTTGAATTATTTAGTTGTAGGAGCTTACCATATTTATCTGTAGGTGGAGTAGTTGGCGGTGTGTACCCATCCTCAACTACTTGCCATATATCATTTCCTAGTGCCATTAGGTAAATCTTCATTCTCACACTCCAAAATGCATAATTGTTCCCATCGAACAATGGTGCCTTATTCCCTGAAGATCCACTCTGAGAATCCATCTGTGTTCATGTAAGATTTTCCTTCAAGTTGTTAAACTCTTCTGAAGGAACCCGCTCTGATACCAATTGAAGAACACAAGCTTATACTGAGAGGGGGGTGAACAAGTATAAGACCACTTTTTACTTTTCTTTCCCAAACAATATTATCCAATATATCAATGGCAATATCAATAGTAGTAATCAAAGCAATGCACAAATCATCACACACAATAGAGACACCAATTTAACATGGTTCACCCAATGTGGGCTACTCCACAGAGAAAATATTTCACTAAAATTTTCTCAACAAATCTCTTGGGAATCCTTCCCTATTACAATGTTTATGGACCTCTATCCAAAGGAGACACCAATCCCCTAATCAAGTTCGTGGATACCTATCCATAGGAGAACTCTTTCCCCTTTGTTGGTTTATGGATCTCTATCCACAAGAGAACTCCTTCTCCTCTGCTCTAGTTGGTGATCCTCTAGAAGACTACTGCCTCCACTACACTAGCTTGTGGATCTCTCTCCACTGAAGACCTCTATCCTCACTCAAAATACCTCTATCCTCACTACCCTAGCTAATGGATCTCTATCCACTAGAGACTATTATCCTCTACTCTATCACCTCCAAATCTTACTCTCATCTCTACTCAATCTCTATCTCAAATATACACTAAACACTATCCTTCGATCTAGCACAAATATTCTCACAAGTTTATCTCTGGTCTAGCACAAATATACCCTCAAATATACACCAAAATCTATCCTCAAATATATCCTCAAGCCTTAACACAAATCTTGATCCAATCACAAATCAAATCTACTAGATCTGCCCCAAGCCTTAACTCAAAGCTTGAACAAATCAATCAATCTATACTCTCAAGTCTTCTCAAAGACTTACCTCAAATATATCCACAAGTCCTCTCAAGAACTTGCTCAATATACTCTCAAGTCTTCACTAAGACTTACCTCAAATCTATCCACAAGTCCTCTCAAAACTTCTCTCAAGTCTTCACCAAGACTTACCTCAAATCTCAACAAGTCCTCTCTAGAACTTGTCCAATCTCTCAACAAGTCTTCACCAAGACTTACCTCAAATATTTCTCAACAAGTCCTCTCTAGAACTTGTCCAATATACTCAACAAGTCTTCACCAAGACTTACCTCAAATTCTACTTTAAGCTTCCACAAAATCTCACACAAATATGTCCTTAAGTCCCCTCTAGGACTTACTCAAATTCCCACAAGCTTTCACAAAATCTTGCTTAACTCTATCCTTAAGTCCCCTCTAGGACTTACTCAAATCTATCCACTAGCTTTCACAAAAGCTTATTCAAATCAATTGCAAAACTTGCATACAAAACTCAACTTAATCTCTTTTAGAAAACCTCTTCAATCACACAAACAAGTTTCACTCAGAATATTGTTTAACCATAGAAACATATAGAGAATGATTAGAGACTCAATATGTTTCACACTCACAAAAACACTCAATCACTTCCAAACTCTCTTTCAAATCAATTTAGAATAAAGAACAATTTGTTTCACAGAACTTGAACTATCACTCCAATGCATTCAATCAATAATGCTCATCCAACTTCACTCAACCATTCACTCAATGAAACACAACTTGCTTACAAACCCTAACCAAGTGTTTCACTATACTTCCAACAACTCACACTATGGAACTCAAACCTTGACTCAAGATGATTCCAAATTCACATAACAATGATACTCATGATCTTTCACAAACCCTAGCTCAAGATAGTTCTCAACTTCACATAACAATGATACTCATGATCTTTCACAAATCCTAGTTCAAGATAGTTTTCAATTTCACACTCAAATGTTCTCACAAACATTCACCAATCATGCATATGAAAACTCACTCAAACATTTCCAACAATGCTTATCAAACAAACCTTTTCACTCCAACTTTGCATTTCACAACATTCAATCCAACAATATTTCACTCATAAGGAAGATGTGCCCATACCTTTTGTTTTGATGGAGATATGTCTTCAAAACCTGTCTCAATCACAATCAAATCTTCTTTGCCAATCTCAAGGTTAGATAGCAACAATCTATCTCAAAATCTCCACAAATATTCTCCTCAAAAATTAATTCACTATACAAAAATTATCAAGTCTCAAGTACACCTTATAATCTCCAAACTTCTCAAACAAAGATTCCAATTACTCAATTTCACTATAACCTCCTTCAGAAATTTAATGCATAGATTAATCCAAATTTCTTACTTATGTCTCCCTACTCAAAAATTGCATTTCCAAAAATAATTGACATTACAAATCAGAAATAATGCAATTTACTTTTAAATCACAATTATAACATTTACCACCTTTTAACTAAGGTAAAAATTAATTTTACCTTAACCTCCTTATATCTCCCTAGGTGCTCACTTAACACCTTAGACCATGCACTCAATAAGCGCTCACTATGCAACCTTAGACCACACGCTCAATAAACAAAATAATAAAAAATAAAGTACCTTTGCACGCTCCTCGGTGGGATTCGATCCTAGGTCGCACTACCGCTAGCGCCCTAGCCACGGCCCAACTATCGCATGAGCTAGGTGCTCACTTGGGAGGGAAAAGTGCCTCGTGTGCTTAGTACCTTCGATTTGATGCCAAATAAAAATAAAAACCCTTGCCTCTTTGCAGCCATCGAGACTCGAACGCGGAACCTCCGCTCTCCTAGTGCCTTACACATCGACCACTTGCCACTAGCCCAACCAGTTGGTTGGTGACAAAGCTCTGCGCCTCGAACGATTTATTCATCACATTTTCGTTGCTCCTTTAAAAATTAAAATCCTTTTCTTATGCTCACGAAATTTGCACTTAGACTTTTTCCTTTTTCACACATGCATAAATCGAAGACTTGATATTTTGGTTGGTAAGTCTTATGGTATTTATACCATATGCCAATCACCATCGAACGTCGATGGGGAGGAAGAATAATTTAAAATGAATTTGCACCCACCCTAACTTTAGGGTTTAAATAATATTATTTTATAAATTAATTTATAATATAAATATTATAAATAATTTATAAATTACCTTAGGCTTTAATTTTAACCTTTAATATTATAATAAAAATATTATAATATTATTTCCTTTGGGCCTAGGTATTTTTCTCTTTCACCCTTAGACCTTTTTTGACCTCCTTTAATATTATAATAATAAATATTATAATATTATTTCCTTTAGGTCTTTCCTTCAGGGTATTTAACCATCCTTTTGACCAATCATGTGAAGCTCTTAAACCAAATCTCTTGGGCTTAAAATATAAATATTTTAACCCTTATTTTGCCAAGTCCTGCACTGATCACTGAAACTGACTCTTGACATCAATGACAACACAACTAACTCAAAATTTCCAACAATAACTAGTCAAACTCCCATCCTCTCTCCAAATCATAAGCTCACCCTCTAGAAAATGTTAAACAAATACAAATAGGAAGTTTTTCTTTCACTTGTGTTTGTGGTTTTAGGAAGGAATAAATTCATGGTAGTGATCCTCACCCAACCAAATGATGATATGCTTTGTGCTACTTTTACAACCTATATCCCATATCTAAGCAAATGCTTTGTATTATGGGATACCAAGTCAAAGGACTAGGCCTTTATGAACAAGGCATTGAAGAGACCTTAGAGATCAAGGCCTAGACAAATAATTATGGGATAGGATATATCCCCAACCATAGTGAGCCTCTTCCCACTAAATTTTCATCCAATAGTGATGATAAAACTAAAATTTTCTTTTAAAAGTTCCATGATGACACTATTTTCATAAATGGGTTGGACTGGGATGAGGAAGATGAAGAGTCTTAATACTGCTTAGGTCCTAAGATATTGTAATTCACATGTTTTGCTATAATGAATTTAATAACCCTATCTTATCTTGATTTGATCACCAATGAAAGTGATTGTAAGATAGAGGACATTGCCCACAATCATCCTTAGAATGGTCTCTGTAACTATCTTATTCAAGACAAAATTTTCCACACTTCTACCCTAAGACATAGAAGTAACAACAAAATCAAAGAAATTATTAAATCCAATGGATCCATAATAGAGGATATTAAGGAATTAGAGAAGAAGCAATTGAGTACTTTCAATCTCTCCTTTGCTCAAGGGATGCCAAGGACCTAATAGCTGAAGATAGACTCCTCAATATTTCTCCCTAGTCACATAAGATATGAATAGGTCCCTATGTGATCCATTCAAATATGAAGAGATCAGATATGTGATTTTAATCATGGATGGTCTTAAAGCTTCAGGACCAGATGGATTTCCTCCTATTTTTTTCTAGAAGTTTTAGCACATTGTGGGGGCTGATATTTGCATGGATTTAAGAGATTTAGAGGTCAGCTTTTATTCCTTCTGATGTGAAATCAACCTTTCTTTTTCTAATCCCCAAGTCGATGGGTGGTAGAGAATTTAAATATTTTAGGCCTATTAGCCTTTGTAATACTATTTCCAAATTTTTGACAAAAATTATGGCTAACAGGCTTAAAGTTCTCCTTCCAACTATTATCAATCAACCTTAGAGTGGCTTTGTGGTGGGGAGACAAATCCTTTAAGGGATCCTTATAATGCATGAGATCATTTATTTTGTTGATAAAAGCGGAAGACTTGGGTCCCTTCTCAAACTAGATATGAAGAAGGCCTATGATAGGGTCTCTTGGAACTTCCTTCTCAAATTCTTAGACAAATTTGGTTTCAAGTAAATCTGGTTGAGAGTGGTCAAGTGTTGTATCTCTATAAAATTCTCTATTATTATCAATGGTTCTCTGATTGGGTACTTTCAAAGCTATAGGGGAATTCACCAAGGGGACCCTCTATCCCCGTACCTATTCATCCTACTTGTTGAGTCTTTGGGGAGAGCTCTTAAGATCGATACCATCATTGAAGAGATTAAACCTGCCCTGGCTTCTGACCCAATTTTGCACCATCAATTTGCTAATGACACCCTGCTATATTTTTTTTCTTTGATACCACAAGCTAAAATTGTTAAAGATATTTTGTTAGCTTTCAATAAAGTGACAAGTCAAAAAGTTAACCTTAGGAAAAGCAAAATTTTCTTCTTCAATACGCCTCTCACAAGCAAAGGTGAATTACGAATATTTTGGGCTACAAAATTGGTTCTCTTCCCTCGATTTACTTGGGAATGCCTATGTTTACGGGAGGTATTAAGGCTTCCTTATGGGATTTGATGTTTGAAATAATTCAAAGAAAGCTTGTCGAGTGGAAAGGTGTCCTCTTGATCCAAGCTAGAAAAACTATGTTGGTTAAATATACCCTTTAGAGTGTCCCAGTATACTTCATGTCTCTCTTTAGGATCCCAAGAAAGATCCTCCAAAACATAAAATAGATTTAGTGATCATTTCCCTAGTTTGGAGATGATGACAAAAATAAATTCCATTTAGTGGTATGGAATCAAGTGTGTAGTAAAAAAGGAATGGAAAGACTAGGCCTGAGAAGATTGAAAGTTATGAATAAAGCTCTGATCACCAAAGAAGCATGGAGGTTGGCTCAAAATGAAAATATCAGCTGGGTATAAATTTTGAATTTCAAATACTTGGGTAGTGGTGGCTAGTTCCTCACTAGTCCAATCCCCTCTCAAGGTTCTACTTTTTGGTTAAGCATTGTCAAAAGTCATTCAATTATCTAGAAAGGAGGTAGATGGATATTGGGAAACGATCAAAGCATTGACTCTTTGGGGGACCCGTGGGCCACAAAATCTCTTCTGGAATCCTATCCAAACTTATTTATGGTGAAACCAATTAAAAACCATATTTTTGGCCCAAAGGTTTGTGATTTCATTGAATTTTTTAATGGTACATATTATTGGAAATATTTTGCCCTCCCAGGTCTATCATAGGTGGAAAATAATACTTTTAAAGTATTTTCTAATATCCTTATATGGCATGCCATCCCTGGTAGAGATATTTTAGATAGATTAGTATGGGGTCTTGAGAATGATGAAGCTTTCTCTATCAGGTCTGCTTAGTTTTATTTAGATTTTATTGTTGACCCTTGGTTCTCGACTAGCAAAATTTGGTTTAAGGGGCTAACTTCTAAGATCAATGTTTTCTTCTGGTTAGTAGTCAAAGGCAAATTTCTTACATTAGACAATATCCAAAAGAGAGGGATGAATTTCCCCAATAGATGTTATTTATGTAATATGTAGAATAATCCTCATTTTACCTCCTATCCTTTTGTCCCTTCACTCGAGAAGTTTTCTACCTCTTCCTCATATCTTTACATGTTCAATGGGTTTTTCATAAAAATTTATTTGTTTTGATAGAGTAGTTGAGTTCAACCTTCTCTTTCTCCCATATTCATAGTTTTTGATCTGTGGGTTTACCCCATTTATGGTGGCATGTGTGGAAGGAAAGGAACTCCACGGATTTAAAAAATATCTCACACTCGGTTGAGTTTGTCTCTTTGCATGCTATTGTGGCCACTATTGAAAATGTGAATATTCTCAATTTGGATAAGATCACCATTGATAGAGAGGAATATCTAGAGTTTCCTCTCATATTTAGAGTATAACAACATACTTTTATCATTTCATAACCCTTAGCTAGATCTAAAATTGTGTGGGAACCCCCACCTCCTGGTTGGCTAAAGATGAATTTTGATGGAGCCTCCAAAGGTAACCCAAGACCTTCTAGTGTAGGGGGTATAGTTAGAAACTCGAATGGGGATATTGTATTAGCTTTCATTGAAAACTTGGGATGTTAGACCAGTCATTTAGTGGAAGCAAGAGCGCTTTACCAAGGGGTCTCTCAATTGGAGTGTTTTGATTGTAGGAAGGTAATTATAGAGGGAGATTCTCTTAACATCATAAACATGATTAAAGGAATCTAGACTCCCACATGGACCATCTCAAACCTCCTTGTGGAAGTCCAAAGAATTATTCAATTTTTGGAATCCATCCAATTTAAGCATATATACAAGGAAGAAAACAAATTGATGGACTTCTTGGCCAACCTAGGTCTCTCCTAGGAAGAATTATCTATTTGGTGAGGAAATTTCCTAGATGGTCTAAACTTCTTATAGAATAAAATCAAATAAAGATATCCCTCTCCAATTTTCTTCTATTTATTTGGATAGTCGAGCCATTACTGGAATGGAACCCACTCTTAGAGCTTTGAATCCAATGAACCACCAAATTTTTAATTAAAATAAGCTCTTGATTCACGCCAATAGAAATTCATGCAGGTTTCATAAGGGGTAAAATAATAGGTGGAAATAGTACGAGTGGCATCCTATTTGGCAACCTTGGGTCCTCAAAAGGCCTTTAATTATAGACTTACTCATTGTCACTAAAGTTATCTACTCATGGTTGAGGTGGAAGATTTCAAGGTGATAGTCTATAGACTTATAATAATCAATAACTATCATCATAGTGGCACAAAAAATGCAAATGAATTTTTTTTTCTTCCTAAAATATGAGAAAGAAGTTTATTATTGGTTTGGAAGGGACTTTGTCAATTGTTCTCTTAAGACACGGTGGGAGGATAACACTTGTGATAACAACTCTATCAAAAATCATATCCCAAAGAGGTATTGGGATAAGGTTTTGGGTATGACCTGGGCTAGTGTTCCCTGTGATCTAGATCCCTCTAGAAGGACATATAGGTGGAGCTTTAATAAGACTTGGCACAACCGCATTGGCTCGATCATCTGGTATAATCCCTTGTAAGCATTTGAAAATTTGAGCTAGAGGTATGAAGCAAGATTAATTATTATCCCAAATGTGGAGGTCGTATAACGTGTGCAAGGTGATACCTCAGCACGTCATGGTTATCACCACCCTACAAATCAATTCGAGGTACCTAGTTTCTAAAATCATCATTTTCTATCTTAGTAACATCCTGAGATTTCTTGGTAAAGAAAGATGGTGTTTTTTCCTAGTTCAACTCCCACTACATGAGTTAGCATGAATATGGTGAATGGGTTTCGCTTCATGTTGATTTTAGAAGGATCTAACTTCTCTACTAGTCATGCATTTTGGAAATTGGTCCCTCCTTTTCGATCCTAGTGATTGATCACGAGTTTCCAAGGTGAGCGGTTGATAGGTATGTTTGCTCGTTCTTATTATGTTAGGTTTATTTGACCCATCTGAGTATTCCTACAAATCTAAGTGGAGTTTCAAGTGGTTGTGGGGGAATTGGGGCTAAGCAGGTATTTTTGAGTGGAAATAGAGCATTCATCAAAATGGTAGCTCTGATCTTAGAGCCAAGATCTCTGACTGTGGAAGATGTTAGGAAGATTTTAAATAAATATGACATCCTTCAATATTTATTGAAGTTCATCGAGAACCATAGAGATATGGCTAAATACTTGGTGTACTTTTGGTAGAATAGGGTGGTCATTCTAGTCCCTTGAGCCTTGTAGTACCAATGGGCATGTCGTGTTAGCATAGTCGGCTATGTAAAAGGTTTACTCAATGCAACTAGAGGTTATAGTGGCAACAAGGAGCAATATTCAAACCATGAAGAAGCATAGATAATTGTAACAAGTTACCGATTCCTCTAGTATAATGATAAAAAATAATTTGGTGGTTAAAGTCAGTACTGTTGAGTTTAAAATAACATTCTCTTGATTGCAGAGGTGACTAGTCTGGAAACCGATGGTTTTGTCCACAATAAACAAAAGTATTCTCATACCAATGAATCATATATATTCTTGATTGAAGAAGAACTAGTTAGAATTTAGAATGGTTTCAAATGTAATTCATTGAAGTCTCCTTGGGATCGAGTGGCCCTAGTAATAATGTAGTATTTCACCCTCAATGAAAACTAAGAAATTTTGTGAAGCTACAACTTCATGTTCCTCAACCACCTTCACCACAAGAGGTTGATGAATATCCCATCCTTTCTATTCTAGTCTCTAGCTAGGTCGATTAGTAGGGTGAAGAAATGTGTGGCTCCAAACCCAATACATCAAGGTTTGGTAAAGATGATTTTTGATTATGTGGTTAAATCTAGAGGCTTAGATGGAGAAGACGTCCTGAATTCCCTAAATAATGTGTCAACACCTATCATGGACTACCCTGACTCTTCCAATTTTGGAGACTCTGATTCTTTGATTTAGGAAGCTATTAATGCTACCCCTATAGTGGGTTTTGTATCAAGGGTGGTGGAGTCTCCCTCGAAAGGATCAGGGGGTAGTGAAGAGAAGACCAGATGGTCCAAAAGACTTATCACCAAGAGGGTCAACCATGGGAAGGCTCATTTTAATATTGATGACTTTGAATTTGAATATTTTATGATGCATCCCAAAAAATATAAAATCATTCTTGAAGTGAGAACTAATAGAAAGTTGCAAGATCCTAGGAACCAAGATGAGGGTTCGACCCCTAAACCTCTTAAGTGGACACTACTAAATCTTAAAAAGTGCCTGATTGACTCCATGTAGGCCGTGATATCTTACGTAGAGAAAATTATCATCCTCATGGGTTGGGAACCTTGAGAGATGAATGAGCTTAAAGAGGATAATGAGGCAGGGCCTAGTGGAATAAAATATTGAGTGTTCTGTTCTCAGGTAGTGTGGCATCCTAGCTTCTCTCTGCTTGGTTTCTAGTCCCTTTTAATTTTTTTATTCCTAGGCTTCTTCCCTTGAGTGGGATGTTGTTATCTATGGTTTTTTGGGTCTGTCTCCTCCCTTGCATGGGTTTTTATTTTCCTTTAGGTTTTGGTTTTATTTTCTCTCTATTCTGCTTTGGGTTACTTGTTGTTGGAGTCTATTTATTTCAAGGTTTGTTGGATCATTTTCTATTGTGTTTGCACTGTCACTTTTCTTGCTTCTCCAGGAAAGGTGACTAGATATTTTTTGTAAAAGGTTTGGAGTTCCTTTCAAAACTCCTTCATCCATCTAATATATATATAAAAAAAATTTCTTCCAAGAATTTAAGAACTTCATATTCATTTCTATCTTAAGCTCAATTTAATATGACATAATGATTTTCTTTGTATCATTTTTTAACTTTCTATATAATAGTTACTTATCCAAGATAAAATTATGTATGCAACAAGGTTGTTTTTTTCTTGAATTTAGGGAATTTATACATTTTTTACATTAATATTAGTTTTATAATAGTATGAAATTTTAGCATTATTTTGTCATTTAATTTACAATTATATTTAAATTTTGTTAAAACAACTTGTTCTCTCCTTGTACAATTTAAGTGTTGAACATTAACTCTCTATCTAGTATATATTTATTTCAAACATAGTGCATTGACTTTCCATCCTTTTAATGAATTCAAAATGACTAACTATGCTTTTAATATAGTTTTCATCCCACTTTATTTTTGTGGAAATAGTATGATTTGCATTTGATATAATATCTAAGTCATTGTTTTCTATTAGAAAATTTTGGTAATAATAACTCCATTTTTAGTTTCAGTAACTCCAATCCCTCTACTTTTTTGATAAGATTAACATGACAAGAGGTTGTTTTACATGTAGCTATGTAAGAGTAAATGTAGACTTTATAGTATATCTCCAATTGCTTGATTTATATTATCAGTTAAAAAATATGACTTATAAATATGTGAGTGAATTATATTTTGGAGAAATAGTAAGTATTTTAATTGGTTTACTATATGAAATAGTTGGATAACTTTTGAGTGATGATCTTGTACTTATATCAAATTGATATAAAAATTTTAATGGGTACTCCAATTTATGGAGATACAATATATTTGTAATATTCCAAAAGTTTTAATAATAGATTTATTGTCCTACAAGTCACTCCTTTCTAGAAACATAATTATTAACTTTTTTCCTCTTTATTCAAGTTATTGTTGTTCTATTTTCACATTTGTTTTCATTTTTATTGGACTTGATTTTCTAGTTTTTACAAAATAAACATTAAAATATTCTAACATTCTCCCTTAATATTTGTTTTATGTAGGGCTAGAAACAAACACCAAAAATATAACTTGGCCTGATTAGATGCCCATTTATAAATTGATCATAAATGGGCCTCTATAACATTATCAAGGTACATCATAAATGATAAAATACTTTGAATTGGATTGTCAACTACAAGTAAGGATTTCACATATTTCTCATAACCATCACATGATGGTCCTCTTTTTGATAAAATATCACTCATAAGAAATCATTGTATCAAGTAACTAAGGTCTTCTATGACCCACCAAGATCTCTGACCCATTCTTCTTTACAGGAGTTATAAGACTTAAAATTAACAAAATCATTAGTAAAAGTTTTTGTTTCCTTTGTTACTCTATTTTATTTGGGCACTAACTTTGCACACAAATCCTTAGATATAATACTACTAAATTTGCCAACTTTATCAAGACCTCTAGTAAATCATTGGTGTGATCCTTGAAGACTTTGAAAAATCATATAAACAAAATATTTATCCTTAGTCATCCTACCAAATGAGGCAAGCTCACATTTTTCTCTTTCATCTTAGTAACGTAAATAACTATTTCTTATGAATCTAAAATATTCATATTATTTAACTTTGTCATATCATTAAGTTTCTATATATCACTTACAATTTTTCAATGTGCTTTAGGCTAGGATTCCACTTATTTCTTTACAAACTTTAAGAAGCACATATTTAGAAAGTGTAAGATTAATAAATGTAGCTAATTATTTATCTTTCTATTACCAATTATCAATATCTATTCCTAGGTTAGTAGTTTTCTCACTACCAATCACAAGCTTTAAAACATTCTTCATAGTTAAAAATATCTCCATTCTAAAAACCTAATTAGAGTAAAATTTCTATTTAAGTTAATTTGAGGAAGAGGTACAAATGATTCAATATTAAATCCCCAAAAATAAAAAATAAATATCTATATCTCAATCAACTTATAACATGCTTTGTTCCACCAAGGCTTTGGTACTATAACAAAATTTTAATACCAAAAATTTAAACAACCAAAAATCATGAAGAGAAGTATATATCTAGGTGTAATAGCACTACTAAATTATAACACTTGACTTCATTGAGATTTATACAAACATATTACATCAAATAGATTCCATATACTTGATGTCCACTTGCATTTGCTAAATGAGATACTCCATTGAATTGAGATTGCTTACATTATTTCTATTTTCATAGTTTTTCTTATTTTACTTTTTAGAGTTTGCTTTATGTTTTTTAATAAAATAAATATTATAATATTCAAACACACATGGTTGTGAAGAAAACATTCTAGAATAAGTTATCATAAACATTATTTACCAATCCATTAATATTCTTTTTAACTAGGGAAGAGATGAAGTCGTTGGATGCATTTTTACTATACACAATGTTAGAGATATTACATTATTTGGTAACATTCCTATATATTATATTAGAAAAAAAAAGAAAAACCACTATTTAATTAACAAGATCATTTAACAATTTTCTTGAAAATTTAAAATATTTACAAATTATCATATATAACTTAATTCTTATCTACTCTATTAAATTAAAAAAAAAAAAAAAAAAAAAAATCAACAAAACAAAAAAAAAAAAAAAACAAACAAAAAAACTTAAAACAAACAAAACAAAAAAACAAACAAAAAAAACAAAAACACCAAAAAACAAAAAAAAAAAAAAACAAAAAAAACAAAACTAAAAAAAAAAAAAACAAAAACCAAACTAAAAAAAAACAAAAAACAAAAAAAAAAAAAAAAAACAAAAAAAAAAAAAAAAAAAAAAAAAAAACAACAAAAACAAAAAAAAAACAAAAAAAAAAAAAAAAAAAAAAAAAAAAAAAAAAAAAAAAAAAAAAAAAAAAAAAAAAAAAAAAAAAAAAAAAAAAAAAAAAAAAAAAAAAAAAAAAAAAAAAAAAAAAAAAAAAAAAAAAAAAAAAACAAAAAAAACAAAAAAAAAAACACCCGCCAGGGGCTGGGAGTGTGATTTATATTTCTCTAATGCATGTTTCAATGTGTTATAAGAGTCCAATTGTCATGTAATAAAGTGTGCAAGTGTCAAGTTACTAAGTCAAGAGTCATAGGAGTTAGGTGTCAAATATACAAGTGAAGAGTCACATGATATGTGGCAATATGTAAAGTGAAGAGACATGAGAGTTTTGTCATATATGAGGAATATGAAAGGATGCATATCTTGGATGTTTTAGAAGATCAATAGTTGAGTATTGGATAGTCATCTTGTAAGTTTGTATTATAGAGATAAAGCTCCATGCATTGTATTTATTATTGAGTATTGAGAAGTAAGTATCAAATTTTGTATCAAGTTCCTTGTATATTTGATGACATGAATAATATTGTGTCTGATTATTGAGAAATATTGTTGTTTTTATATGAATGTGATTCATTGATATTGACCAGTGAGTTGAATGCTTTAATATTGTGATTAATATTTGATTTTAGATAAGTTACTTGTGATATAATTTGGGTAAATTCTAAATAGTAGTATCAAAGTTGCACTCTAGCCAAATTGTGATTTGAAGATTCATTGAGGAAGTTTGAAAAGTGATTCATTTGAGAAGAAGAATAGATTTGGTGGCTCAAATTTATTGAAATATGGTTGATTATTGGAGGATATTTGGATGATATTTTTGAAAGGAGACGTTTTATATGTGGATGTAAGGAGTTTTTGATTAGCTAGAGAATTTGATGATACAATTATATATTGTGAAGAATTTATTTTAAAGAGGAAGTATTGAGTTTGTTGGATTGCTAAAAATTAGAAGAAATTTGAAGCAAATTTTGATTGAAGTAGTGTGATGTATTGGTGTGGAAGGATATTGGAGATGAAGCATTCAAGAGATAAGACTTCCATGAAGCATTCAGAAGAAAATACTACCATGAGTAAGAGCCTAGAGTGGATGTCGATGTTGTAGTTGTTGTGGTAAAAAAACAAAATATTATTGAAGATACGAAGACCAATGAACTTTCCTAAAGTAGAGAACCTATGTAGTGAATAATATAGTAGAGAGCTTTCCTAAAGTGAAGAGAACCTATGTAGAGAAGACATTGCCCTAAAGCACAAAATTTCGTGAAGAACCAACAAAAGAGTGCCAATTCAAATGTTTTTTTGCATGATAAACAAGATGTTTTATGCGTTTGGTGTTACACCTAATAAATTACTACCCTAACATGCTAGAATATGTTAGAGTGAGGAATATTAATTTTTGGGTTAAATAAGGTAAGCGTGAATTATTTCAAGTGACATTATTTAAATTTTGGATGCCAATTTTTTAGTTGGAGTTATAAGTTTTTAAAAGGTATTTTGGAATATAATCTTTTATAAGGTTAACCATTTTTGAAAAAAAAGGAATAAGTAAAGGATAAATTGATGAATATGAGTTATAAGGAAATAAATTTACCATTTGAATTGAAAGTGAAATTTATTGGAGTAAGGGTGAAATCGATATTTAAAGGATAAATAGTGGAAATGAATTAGATTGGAAAAAATAAGAAGATAAAATTGAATTTGATAATAGAATTATGAATGAGAAAGGAAAAATGAATGAATGAAATTTGATTAGTTGATTGTTTGTGAAATTAAAAATTGATAATTTGGGAGATACAAGTGAAAATTAAAAATTTGAAATTTGAAATTTGAAATTGAAATTAGGAGATAAAAGGAGTGAATTTGAAATTGAATGAAATTTGAACATTTGATGGATGAATGAGGTCCATTATGGATATTAGTAAAATTTTCCTTTTTGAATCACAACTTCTAAAAGGATCAAACTTTGCATCAAGAAAAAATAAAATAAAATCAATTCTCATTGTTGAGAAACCTTGGGATATAGTGAATGGAACAAAGTACAAGCCAAAATATGATTTGAAGAGAAAGACAAGGAACATCTTGTTTACAAATTGAAGAAGGCCCTTTATGGCCTCAAGAAGGCACTGAGAGATTGGTACTCACGCATTGATGGGTACTTTAAATATTATGGGTTCATCAGAAGCAAAAATGAACCCACGCTCTACTACCTGAATCAAGGAAATGACATCCTCATAGTTTTTTTGTATGTGGATGATCTCATTTTTATGGGTAGTAATGAAAATTCAATATGGAGTTCAAGCACTCCATGATGTAGGAATTTGAGATGAAGGATCTTGGCTTAATGAAATACTTTCTTGGAATAGAAGTCCATCAGATAGATTTAGGGATCTTCATCTATCAACTTAATTATGCTCGAGATATGATTAAGAAATTTGCTATGGAGCAATGCAATTCAGTTGCAACTCCAATTGGACATGGGATCCAATTAAGCAAGGATGATGGAGCACCGAAAGTTGATGTGACCACTTTCGGAAGCATTGTTGGGAGTTTGATGTCTCGCCAACACCAGGACATTCAATATGTTGTATCTCTTGTTTCTAGATTTATGTCTAATCCATCTGAGCTGCATTTGTAGGCAGCTAAAAGAATTTTGTGATATATGAAGGGTACATTGGATTTTGGAATCCAGTACTACATAAGTGATACTATCAATCTTGAAGGCTTTAGTGATAGTGATTGGGGCAGCAATGTTGATGGTAGAAAATCCACATCGGGTAACTATTTTAGTCTTGGTTTGGGACTAATAACTTGGAGTTCTAAGAAGAAGACAGTAGTAGCACTATTTGGCCGTTATTTCCTCCTAGTCCTTCCCCCCCCCCCCTCCCCCCCCCCCCCCCCCCCCCCCCCTCCCACCCCCCCCCCCCCCCCCCCCCTATATAGGTTAAATTATTGTAAGTTATTTAGCTTGTTATGATTAAAATGCCTTTTTACTAGTTAATTTATCTCGCCTCCACAAGTAGGGCTTACAAGGAAAACAAAAATTTGAAGAAAATAATGCAAAAGCCCTTATGGTAATCACATTTAGGATAATTTATGAAATTCATCCATATATAAGTGAAGCAAAGACTTCAAAAGTTACTTGAAAAAAATTATGCAAAATATTTGAAGGGAAGAACAAAGCAACTATCTTGCATTTACAATCACAATTGTATTCATTAAAGGTTAATAGTGGAGAAAGTATAGAACTCTTTCTTTGAAGGATAACAAAATTAAAAGCTAAATAATTAACTTTGGAAAAAAAGTGGAGGACAAACTTCTTGTCCAAGTTACATTAAGAGCACTTCTAAATATTTTCAAGCATCTAGTCACTTCACTTCAAGTACTAAATGAGACCATAACCTTAGATGAATTAGTTAACATTCTTCAAGAATATGAAGTGAAATATTTAGTCAAAGATGAGATGAGTAATGATGCTTTGATATCAAATAAATATTCATCAAATAACATGGCAACATCATCACAACTACAATATAAATGGAGATCAATATATTATCACATGTGTAATAAAAAAAGGTCATACTACAAGAATTTGTACATATAATTCTTTGCATCAAAGAAATCAAATGAATAGACCTTTTCAGATATTTTTTCAAGGCAATATTAACATGTGCAACAACAACAAGTAAAAGAACATAAAAAAAGAAATTTAGTTAAAAAAAATCAATAGGTTTAAGAGATAGAATTTGAAGAAGAAAATTAAATGAGATCTCTTATAGTAAGGATTATAGACACTAAATATGAAGACCAAATTGAAGATAATTGTGAAAAGAATGAAAACAAAAATCATTCAAAAATTCCTAAAGGCACTGATGTTTCAGATGATGAAATAAAAGTAGTTGAAGATGAGATAATAGAAGCATATGAAAGACATATATTAAAATCAAGATCATTTTAGAATTACAAAATTTGTGACAGAACCAAACCAAAAATAGATCACAAAAATAAAATTGAAGTACACTATGGATGGATAAAAAAATTAGATTGGAATAGGATCATGGATATGTTTTTTTTTTTTGAATTTACATGGTGGAATCGGTAGCCGCCACGAATCTGGGTAGGTTGTCTAGCTTTTATGGCTGCCACAGTATTTCCGCCCGCGCCACACGATCTTCCAAGCCCCCCTAACCACCAGCCACAATCATTTAACCTTTCCATGAAACACTAGGAAAGGCAAGCGTTCGTCCGGAGGCCCAAGATTTGAACCTTGGACCTCCACCCCCCTTATGGGTTTGGATGAACCAATTGGTCTACACCTCGGACCTAGGATCATGGATATGTTACAATGTTTTTATGGTCATAAATAAATTATGATAAATACTGCAAGGAATAGGTTAGCATATCAGTGCCAAAAATTTAAGCAATGCAAGTTTCAGAGCTGAAAGACAAAGACCAAAACTAGAGATTGAATACTAAAAGTATTCAAACCAAAAAATGTAATACAAGGGGGTGTTAGAGATATTACATTATTTAGTAGCATTTGTAAATATGTAATATCACATCCATATTTGGTCCCTATGATCATTTACCTTACCCCATTTTCTTTGGAAAATATGGCTTGAAAGAAATAGCAAATATTTTTGTGAATCCTCTAGAGATCATGCCCCTATTTTCACCAGAATCCTTTCCATTGCCATTGAAAATGCCAATCTTGTAGGGTTATGCATAAGGGGTTGGCCCCAAAATCTATTTATAAAATCAAGGCGAATTGTCTTGGAATCTTGACAAAATTTATAGAAGTATACATGGTGAATTGCATTTATTTATCTCCAAAAATTTTCAAACTGTGGCAAATTTTTTTGTGTTGGGGGCTATTAATATAATTTGCAAAATCTAAAAATGTACGACATACTTAAAAGCTTTAGGCCAATATGAAAGACTTTAGGCCGACATGATGACCAATGGCATGTCAATCGGTTGTAGTCATGACGATTGGTTGCAACCATGACGATCGGTTGCAGCTATGATGATCGGTTGTAGCTATTACGATCAATTTTAGCCATGATGATCAGTTGCAACCATCATGATCAGGTGTAGCCATGATGATAAGTTGTAGCCATGATGATCGGTTGCAACCATGATGATTGGTTGTAGCCATGGCGATCAGTTGCAACCATGACGATCAGTTACAACCATGACGATCGGTTGCAACCATGCCTATCTATTGGGGCCATGCCAATCGATTGTAGCCATGATGATCAGTTGCAACTATGATGATCTATTACATCCATGATGATCGACTGCAGCCATGAAAATTTGTTGACGATTGATTGCAGCCATGAGGATCGATTGTAGCCATGATGATCAGTTGCATTCATAAACACGGCTCTGCAAATGATCAACTTACATCGATAGACATGGCTCTACAACCAAGTGGCTTACATCGATATACATGACTCTACAACCGATCAACTTATGTTGATAGACATGAATTTGTAATCGATCGGCTTACACCAATTGACACGACTCTACAACTGATTAGCTTATATCAATAGACATGGATATGCAACCGATCAGCTTATACTGACAGATATGGCTCTACAATCAATTGGATTATACCGACAAAAATGGCTCTGCAACCAATCATCTTGCACCGATTGACACTCCTATGCAACCGATCAATTTATTTTGACAGTCACTCCTCTGCAACCTTTTCAAGTTTTTTGTTATTTTAGAGTTATTTTTGAGTTAGAGTATTTTCGATGTATATTTACTGGTACCTAGTATAGTATATATATAGGTAGTATATGAGACGATTTGGGTGGGAAAAATAAAATAATTTATAATTTGAAGGCAATTTGGGCGGGAAAAATAAAATCATTTATAATTTGAAGGCGAATTAGATGGGAAAATCAAAATCATATGTAATTTGAGGTCGAAAAATTAAAATAAATTTAGGTTCATGATTATCAACGACGGGAGAATTTACCCCAAAAAAACTTCCACCCCGTAAATTTTAGGCGAATGGGCCCCAGTGAAAGGATCCAAAATTAGCCTTTTCAAAATTTTAAAAATCCTAAATAGATCCAATTTACGATATTTTGCGCTTGTGCATAACCTTACAATCTTGTCCCTTGTTCTAATCTTCCTCATTTGGGGATTTAATCCAAACTAGTAAATTCTTTCAACCTTTCCTCTAGTCCATATAGATGGAGTTTTCCAACTATGGATACATCAAAGTTCTTCTAGTCACCTCCTCCTCCAAGGTGGTTCAAGCTCAATTTTGATGGTGTAGCCAAGGGCAACTCGGGAAAAGTCAAATATGGTGGCATTATCAGAGATAATAATACAATCATCTTGGTGTGCACAAAGAGCATTAAAATCCAAACCAACAATGTGGTTGAAGCTAGAGCATTATTTCAAGGCTTATCAACAACGTAAGAGATTCAGATTCAAAACCTCCTTATGGAAGGAAATTATCTTAATATCATAAATTATCATAGAGGAAATCAAAATCTTACTTGGTGCATCTCCAATATTATTGATGAGTCAAATATTATTCTTAAAAAGTATGACAACATTCTCATTCAACATGTTCTAAGAGAAGGTAATAGGGCATCAGATCTCATGGCCAATCTAGGATTGGTTGAAGAATATTTAACCATATGGGTTGAAAACTTCCCACAAAGCTTACTCAACTTGTGTTCATCCACTAAATCATCCAATGAATCTTAATTTTTGAGTTTTTTAGCAAGCTCTTCCATCCTATTCTCCTTTGTTTGGAAGCTTACCACCTATTTCAAATTTTAGTGAAGCTTGTTGACTAGTCTACTGGGATACTATCTTCTATGTGGCCCTATTAGATATATCTATATTTCAAAGCCCTTAGTATTCCTTGTTTGACTAAAACTCCTAGCCACTTGAACCCCCATTGGATAACATAAATGCTCCATTTTTTATCTAGATTTTAAGGGGTTGAGTTGTCATATTATGGATGGATGCCTTTCATTACTTGGTGAACCTTGCAAGATAATATTTTCTTGAGAGGCCATATCTTTGTGCAGACGGTCCATTTCAACTCTCCACTTTCTAAAATGGTTCTAGGTAGAATATTTGTACCTATCTTGGTTACCATTTGAGTGCCGAGGGTACAAACGTTGGATCTCAAAGTATCACAAGCATGAATGTATTGCCTTCTCCTATGTCACATGATCCTGTCATTGGTGGAGGCTTCCTTAGTCTTGACTTGGCATGTGCAATTAGGCTTCCCCAACTTGAGGATCTCCATCAATGACCAGTTGCAATCAAAACATCCAAAATTGGTGATATGCTAATTTTTAAAGGCCCCATAAACATGTTTATTTGTTGTTGTTTAAATCTAGGTGGATTAAAGCTCTATAATCATCTATCTATGATGAAGTTTGGATGTATGAAGCTCTATAGTAGGCTTGTGAGTTGGGAAGAAGTTAAGAGGGTTCCTGATATCTTTTGGAGGATTGATATGGTGATGCTTGAGTCGGAGACTCTACAATTTGATGCCATCATTGAAGAGATTTTGGGATCCCATGGCTTTCTCTCTTTTCTACACAAATTTGCTTGTAGTGATCCTGAGCTCTATGTAGAATTTTTAAACATATGGGACAACTATAGGGTAACCCTCTATGGGATTCCCT